>JAPFRM010000867.1:0-28125 GCA_030778325.1 Beauveria medogensis | reverse complement strand
AAGGTTAGCAAAAGAGGAGAAAAAGAAAGATGCGAAGCAAAATGAAATTACGAATTCTGGTGATACGGATACAGCTGCCAGCAACGAGTCTGCAAATGCAGCTTGTGTCTCGCACAAGTGTGACAACCACGACTTCTAGGCACGGTGTACCTAGGTAGCCCCCACCTTCATTTCGGCCACAGCCTTGGTTTGGACTTGGCCCCGTTCGCACGTGAGCGGTCGGGGTTGCAAGCCGAACGAGAATAATAATACGGAGTACGGAGTAATCTGTATAGATTATAAGTTAGGGGGGAGAGAAGTCGAAAAGATCAACGAGAAAAGCCAAGGCGCTGACACGGGGACGCGAAACCAACAAACGGGACTGCAGTGGGTGCCCGCGCACTGATGGGTATTTTGAAGCGATTGAGCTTTGAGAATTTGTCGCCGTTTTGGACGGTCAATGGCCAACGGCGGCCCAAGCATGGACTGTCACCTCGCTGCAACAACTTGACTGCACCTGAAAACTGACACCTTGCAGTCGACTGCCGCCCGTGCATATGACTCGTCGCTTTGTTATATTGAGTATGCGGTCTTTTTTTACAAGCGTCAACTTCACCGCACACCTTTACATGCCACCTCCCACCATCACGCCAGCGCCATCATCATCACGCTGCCAGCGTTGCCGTCATCGGCCCTGCATTGATGCCTGCCGAAAAGTCAAAAGATACAACAATACACAATTTTTGCTGCTTCTCGCCTATACTCGCCTTTTATCGTCCTCGCACCCGCACCTTCGTAGTTTGTTGTGACAATGCCCGCCTCTCTTGACCTCGTCCCTCACGCTCTTGCCACCAAAAAGCCATGTCGCCAAGTGGATGGGCAGGCAGGCAGGCAGGCAGCAAGTTGCTACCATCCCTCAATCCTCAAGGTCGATTCTTTCTCGTGCATTGGAACCGTGACTGTTCTGTCGCTCCATGCCCTGGCAGACAACGCAATGCACATCTTGCTCCGATATACTTGAAACCTTGCTCTTGCTGAAAACGATTGCCTTCTGACAACACTATCCTCACTTTGGCCCGGGCTGCCGTCTCTGCTTCCGATTTCCTCCTCTCGACTTATTCTTATATTTATCAGCGTTGACCTACACTTTTATCCCCAGTGTGCTAAGCACGCCACCAAGTTGAACATCCCGGCTTCCCAACATTACAATGGATGTGTCTCAAACTCACAAAGCTGACGGCTTCCCTGCCAGCAATGCAGCACCTCGAACCTCTAGCTCAAGGTCTTTAAGACCTCCGCGCCTGGAACAAGAGTCGGCAAGATGGCCACTCCGGACAGTGGACGATAATGCGGCAGCAGCTCGACAGTTGGCGGCCTCTCAAGCACGCCAAAAAATGTCACATGGATCAGAGAATTTCGGTCATCATGCCACCGTCGATAGAGGTTTCTCCGCTACATATCATGCACCTCTACGCCCAAGACGCGGTCTCTACGACCCAGCTTTTTCCAGAGACCCAACGACGCGCAGCCTTGACGAGGACCAGTTAGTCCATGAACGAAGGGTACGATCCTACAGGGACACAACATCCGAGATTATATCATTATATGCGTCTCGAAATGCAACGACTCATAGCTCCGCCATGGTTCGACACGAGGATGATGCTTCCTTGAGAGCCTCTCACTCAAGGTACCCCGTCGGTCAACGCCACATGCAGTCAAACACTACGCATCTTCGAAATCCTTCTTGGCAGAAATCTAGAACGCCTGGGCCCTATCCTGCGCGGCTGAGGCGTCCCGGCACACGTATCAACTCACCCACGATGGCTGATGCTCGAAGCAGGGAGTACAGCAGAATGATGGACGGCGAGCGTGGCCCTCAAGTAAAGCTCGTTCCCAATAGCGAAAATTATGATGACTGCTAACACAGGAACAGAGGGTAGCACACAACCTCTACAAAATCTCGCTTGCTAACAACCAAAGACGAGCCCCGCCAATGTCTCTCCGTGCCGAAATGAACAAATCATCTAGCTCTCTGCCGTCTCGATCTTCACCCGGTCCGAGCCACTACATGACAGTATCGGGCCGCGCTAGAACGCCGAGTTCCACCGTGTCTTGGGCATCAAGACCCTCTGATCGGTATTACATGAGTTCGACTGATCAGAGCAGTAGATCCGCGAGCTTAACTTCAATTGTTGAGATGTACCAGCGGCCAATGACATCTAGCAGCACTTGTCCAGCCTTGCGGCCTAGCGGCACCATGTACTATGATTATACCGAGGATTTCAATGATTCGGGTCCTGAGGCCGCCCGCCATCCGGATATGCCACTTTCTCCCGTCCCCCACAGAGCCGGCAGGGGCTCGAAGCCGGCCATCCTGCAACAAGATATGGAATTGAAAATGCATGGTACCATAGATATCACTTCGGCCTCGGGGCCTGCACACGCTACTTGTCAAAGAGGTTATAGCCAGACAGGCAGCAGCATGGAGGAGTCGTTTGGTTCGTACCTCCAAGGTAGCCATGATGATTCTATTGAGGAGATTGAACGGGCAATTGCGGATGCAATGTCCAATGCCGCGGCAGACAAGCTTATGGCAGCCTCGGAACACACAAATGCTTATACAGACGCGTTTGGCACTAGAAAGGGAGGAAACCAAACGGCGACGAATTATACTAATATATCCAGACGACTTCCTGCTACAGAAAGGCAGTACGGCTTAAAGACAGCAGCCCCGAATATGGAGATGACTAACAAGGCGAGGCGAGCATCTCAGTTGAGTCTCAACAAAAATGTCATGGCGCTGGATCCCGCTTTTGCAGATTTTACGTCTTTGCTTTCTTCATTTGAAAGATTGGCAAAATCTCCCTTTTCGAGGCTCAGTGACGAGGACGATGCTGATGAACGACGCAGTAGACGAAGCAGCAAATTATCGACGATGGAAACACTGGATGAGATGGAAATTGCGGAGAACCCGTACCCGAAGCGTCATCATCGCAACATAGCCGCCGCAAGGACTAGCACCCCGGAGCTCAGTGCAGAAGAATGCGTGACCGAGCATCCATTATCGTCGGGAGAGGATATACTGGTCCTCGCACCTGAACCTCTTTCCCCCCATCGTGAGAAGAAAGGCCGGAATGAGCTGCACCAACGATTCATGAAGGCGCTACCGCCTCTTCCGGCGGAAACGCTGAGCACTCATCCCGCTCAGGCGATCCAAGGCTCCGAGCCAAAGCAGAATAAGAACGACTCCGCCATCTCTCAGGTTCGCTCCTTGTCTCTTCGGAGTCACATATCACGCTCGGGTAGCCCCGGAAAATTGAAGCTGCGTGTTCGTACGCCACCCTCATCCGGAGAGACTGAGCACGCAGCGGCAGGGAATGGTGTCCGACGAGAACGACGCTCCGCTGATGATGGTAGATCAACCAGCACTTTCAAGCCTCCTCCAAAGCTAAAGTTGAAAATATCGCGAAACCAGCTAGGCCAAGGGCGAACTGGTCAAACTGGAACAGTGATCCGTAATAATCGACTAAAGCAGTGTAATGCACTGGCGGACGTGGCGCCGCCACCACGCATCGATACTGACAAGAGAGCAGAAACAGCCAACGAGGTGGCGAGAATAAGTGAAGGACGTGAGCTTTTGGCCGCAACTGTCGCCCAACGGAACAGTGCAGGCGGATCGTGCCAACCATCTGATCAGTTCAACCTTTCGTATCCGCCCACTCCAGACGAAAGTGCAAAGGTCATGTTGCCACGAACAGGATCTCTTCGCGAATCGATCGAAGAGATGGAAAGAGTGCAGTCAGACTCGAGTGAGGCAGTAGTGCGCCGCGTTAAGCCAAAATTTTCGTTTCTACGATTACGATCCGCGAACCAGGCAGCACCCACAACACTTACCAAACCCGCACCTGGTCATACTTGCATCAGTAGTGAGCCCCATGTGAAAGTTACAAAGGCCAATTTCCCTGAGGCCTCAACCAATCAGTTCGACTCGACTATGAATAAGAATTCCGCTACAAGTGTGTCGATCAAGTCGGAGCGGATGGGCAATCGAGTGAAGCGATGGGCAACGGGCGCCAAGCGCGTGTTTCGGTCATACGTCAGGCGTACACTGATTCGGTCTCCCAAGAGCGCAAAAACGTAGAAGGGAGAGCATCTGGAAGCTCAAATTACTAGGTATGGCTGCCACTTTCCTGGCCCGGAATGAGATGAGTGGAAAGCGGCCCGATTGTATAAGTCATGGAACTGCTTGAGAGAGTCGCAGCTTTGCGCGCCAGAGATTATAGTTAATTGTGATAATACAGACTCAAACTAGCAATATGATCAACCTTTTATCAATGATTCTTCCTTGTTGATATTTGAGGTGGATTTTAGACGAGGCCCCGGAAGTGGACGGCATTAGTGTATTTTACCGACGGAGGCTCAAGTCCGAAGAGCTAGGCTTTGCGAGACAACCACATGACCAGTCAGGAAAGCCAGGTAATGCTGGGGTAAATTGGGATAAAACAACTGCATTTTGTTTCATACTCTGAGTTAGTCAAGCCTCTTTTATTTTGGCAGAGTCTTTAGTCAGTATGACTGGGCGAGACTATGCGGTAGCGACTGGCCTTGACGTGCGCCTCGCCGCGCGAAACGGAAAACATACGGGCCCGACGTCGGGCCTTGCCCCCGGATTCTTACAAGCGAATATGCTGGTCCTTCCGGTCGAGTACGCCGACGATTTCAGAAGACTCTGTGCGCGCAACCCGGTGCCATGTCCCCTGATTGCCGAGTCCTCCAACGCGGGCCGTTTTGACAGCATGACGGGCTGCTCCCCAAACTTGACCACGACAGGCCGCTGCGACCTGCGGACCGACATTCCGGCGTACATGGTCTACCGCGACGCGGTGCTGGTCAAGTCGCACTGCCGAGACATTCTTGAGGAGTGGACAGCCAGCCACGTCGCGTTCCTGATTGGGTGCTCCTACAGCTTCGAGACGGCGCTGGCGGCGGCGGGCCTGCCGGCGCGGCACGTCGCGACGAGGCGCAACGTGCCCATGTACCGGACGACGAGGGCGCTATGCCCAGCAGGGGTGTTTACGGGGGCAACGTACGTGGTTTCGATGCGGCCGTATCGGAAGAGGGACGTGGACAGGGTCAGGGCGGTGACGAGACGGTTTGGCAAGACGCACGGCGAGCCGCTGGCGTGGGGGTGGGCGGCGCTGGAGGAGCTGGGGATTCGGGACGTTGATACGCCGGAATGGGGTGATGCGCCGTTGACGGAGGATGGGAGGAGGCCGTGGGGGGAGATGAGAGGACGCGAAGAGGAGGAGGATGGAGAGGTGCCAGTGTTTTGGGGATGTGGCGTGACGCCGCAAGAGGCTGTGATGAGAGCTGGACTGAAGGGGGTGGTGATGGCGCATGCGCCGGGGCATATGCTGGTGCTGGATGCGAGAGATGAGGATATTGTGAGCTAAAGGTTTGGAAAGAAATTTGAAGTTTGGGTCTTTTTTTATATAACAATTCTTATGTGGCATAGCACGCGTGTATTTGCAGGCTTGTTTCCATGTGCTAGTCTGAGGAGATGGCGAGAGATGATTGAGGAGCTCACTAGAGGATGAGGGAAAAGAGAGAATGGCCTCTCTCTCTATTGGCCTATCTGCAAGTTTCTATAAGCGTTGGAAGGAAGAATGGATATCACATGTCATGCACCGCGAAACATGATCACTGTTGAAAGTAGGAGAATGCTGTGATGTTTACCTCCAAGGCTGTTGGCTAGTTTGGAAGTCGTAAGCGCGCCTTGACGATTTTCGGGATAGCCAAATAACGAGGGCCACCCTAGAAGGCCATGTTGGCACGGGAGGAGAGGATGCATTCTCACAAAAGTCTACTTGGTTCCGGATAGAGATGGATTGCGCAATGTCCCGACAGCTCATAAGGCGACGGCTCAAGTGAAGATGGTAGAGACCGCTGGGTGTCGAACCGCTAGAGACAGGTGCAGACATGAAAACGGTGCCAAGGGCGACGCAAACACAAAAAAGCACCAAGAAATCTTGCAGGGACCATGGTTGCCGGTCGCCCTGGACGGGTTCCGTTCCGTGGCGATCAAGAGCACGGCGGGCGTCGTTACGGGTCGGGTGTCGTATTCCATCAAGCTCCAAGCTGTCCAGGGATGATGATGATCTAAAGCGAGGATACATGTCTTCGCCCTGGCTTCCATCCTGTGGCTAGTCGCAATGGGGAAATGTGATCCAATGCTGCATCAAGTTGGATGAAAAAGAGAAACAAGGCTTTATACACGGAACGTAAACCATGGGTGGAGATGTCGACGGCCTAGCAAGCCTTGAAGCCACCACCATATATATGCAGCCAACTCCAACGTAACCACACCGACAAAGGTTCCAGGGGCGAACTTCATCGCTCGGAGCAGATTTAGGAGCTCTGGTTCCGGAGTGCGCAGAAGAATAGCGCTCAAGAACTGGAAGAGCCATATTACGGCGCCGACTGAAAAAGTCAAAAGGAGGCTCGTCCAGAACATGAAGGCGATCGTGTTCATTAGTCTCCATGGATGTTGTGAAATGCGCCTGTGCTGACTGCCGTCTGAGAAATAAGGATATAACGGGCTCTCTTGAAGCACTAGCTGTGCTTCCTCATCGCCACGTAGCGGTGTCTGGTTGTCTTGTGGGTTTCGTATAGATGACCTCTCAGACTCCATCTCGGACAAGCTTTCTCGCGATAGTGGCACCATTTAGTATTTAGGCCTGTGAATCAACTTTCAAAACCCTAGCTCACTCTTTCAAAAGTTGCATTATTCTTTCTGTCGAAAAAAAAATAAGTTTGCCTGGCCGAGTTGACGCGGACAAGGTTACCAGCAAAAAGTGACCGAATTTGAGCTGCTTTGATGATTGACTCAGGTTTGGAGAGGCGGCAACAGACAGCAGAGCAGGTGGGCTCTTTTTATATCAAGCAAGCGCCAAAAAGCCTTTTACTAAACGTAGACGGCGTGTATCTAGCTTTTGGGGCTTGAGGTGATGATGACGCGTGGAGGCAACCAAGCAGGAATCAAAAAGAAAACATCCTCACCTGTAGGCCTATTCTACGACTAACTACCACCATGGCCAGACAGCTACCACAACCATCTATAATTATGGTTGGTAAAGCACGGGACATACCAAAGTATAGGCTACTCATTTTTATTTTTCGTGTATTAAGACTATATTGATAAAGGCTTTTTTGGTGCCCACTAGGCAAGATAGGCCTGTGTTGTACAAGCGAGACCAAGCGAGCAAACTAGAAGTGGCGGCCCACGAGTTACCGGCTTATTCTTGTTTTATCTTTTAAGGAAATTTATCTCATAACATTTTATCAAAGGCAAGCTCTTATAGTTGTCGGTCATTGGTTCATCAATTGTACTTCTATTACATGTATGCTAAGCGGTTCTGGTAGATAGATCTGTGTCCGCTACCCATACAAATCCCTTTGGCCTGCTCTTTTGAGAAGTGCTCGACAACCACCGCCCAATTTCATCTTGCACCCCTATTGAAGTCGCATTGTCTCCAAGATCGTTGGACAGTGCTCTCTTACTAGCAGCAAAGTAAGGCCCCTTGAGATCCCCTACGACTATCCTGTACATGTGGCCGCAGTTGTGTACGTCGGCACACGAGACCGCGGCCTCGCATGCCCCAGCCTGATCCGCCTCCGGTATGGAGCTAGAAGAGATTCGGCGTGCTTTCGGAGCTAGAAGAAACAATAGACGTAGCCTATTATACACTGTAAAACACCATCTAATACTATAATTTTAAGTATTCAACTAATTACCTTGGGCTATTAGATAAACTAAGACGATGCCCTATATAAACTCTGTAACTGGCCGAGACCCCGCTGAAACCCCGCCCCCGCCGCTCAAGACCGAGGGCGTCAGCGCCTGACGGACCCGGTTCAGCCGCTCCAGCCGGGCACCACTCACTAGTCAACGACTAACGTGATCCTTCTTCAACTTCAACATATTACAGCCTGCAATACAAGATTTTGACAGTGTGCGTTTGGCCTGCGGGCCACTGTTTCATTTTCCTGGCTGTCTATTGCATGTGTGAGTAGACAAGCCAATCGCAATGGAAGAAACGCAGACTCCGATGGGAGAGTCGATTCGCACCTCGTGAGTTTGCCGGGATTCTACGTCTCTTGGTTGTCATTTTACTGACTTGAAAATAGGTGTGAGCGATGTCGCCGTCGCAAGGTTCGCACATTGGGTCATTTATCATTGAATATCATTGACTCATTTTTGGAAACAAAAAATTAGATCAAATGTGATCGCAAAAGACCCTGCTCCCGATGTGTCAAGGCCGGCAAGGAATGCATCCTGCAAGGCACGGGGGAAAAGCAACGGTAACCCACGAAACTTTATACTTCCCCCGCCCCCTACTAGAGCTAACTTATTCCCACACCACAGCCCAGTGTCAAAGAGCTACGTGACTGCCCTCGAGGGCCAGATTGCCGCGCTCGAACAAGTCATCCGCCGGCTCGCCCAGGCCGACGGCGCAGAGCGTGACGAGATCCTGGCTCAGCTCCCGGCTTTGTCCGTTGCTGCCGCTCCAGACGGCGGCGGCGGCGGCAGCAGCAGCGGCTCGGGACCGGAAAAGACGGAGACGCCGCCGGATCCCAGCGTCGTCGCGGCGCGTCTCCGATCGGGCCAGCTCCGGCGGTTGCACCCCAGCCAGGGCGCGCAGTTTTTTGGCGGCACCAGCTTCCTGCAGATGCATCTCTCCCGCGAGTCGTCGATGCCGGCGGGCAGCACCTCGGCGCCTCTCCCGCCGCCCACCGCAGGCAGCACGCTCCAGGACGCGGGCTTTGATGCCGCTGCCCTGCCCTCCGTCATCATGCCCTCCGTAGGCCTCGTCCCGGAGTCGGATGAGTCGCCGCCGCCGCCGCGCAGCAGCGCGTTCCAGTACGCGCCGCACGACGAAATGTCGCAGAAGCTCATGGCGACGTTTTTCAAGGAGCAGTACCAGTACAGCATGGTTGTCTACCGCGAGTACTTTCTGCGCGACTACGACGTGGGCTCCGGCCAGCACTACTCGGATGTGCTGCTCTACGCCATCTGCGCGCTCGGCGCTCTGCAGCACGACGACACGCTCAACGTGTCCGATGTCTTTGCCGGCCAGGCCCAGGCGCTCCTCTACAGCTCGCTCGACAGCCCCGACTTGACGCTACTGCAGGCGCTGGTGCTGCTGGGCTACCGCGAGATTGCGGTCGGGCGGGCGTCCAAGGGTTGGCTGTTTTGCGGCATGGCGTTTCGGCTCGCGCACGAAATGGGCTTGCACCTGGACCCGAGCAACTGGGAGGGCGGGCCGGAGGGCGGCGGCGGCGGCGGCGGCGGCGGCGTGATTGTGCACCGGGACCGTGAGATATTGCGGCGCGTGTACTGGGCCGTCTTCGTGGCGGACAAGCAGCTGAGCCTGTACTTTGGCCGGCCGCCCGCGCTGTACCCCAACGAGTCGGACGTGCGCAACACGATTCGCCTGCAGTATCCGCCCGACTGGCAGGGCCTGCTCGAGACGTACCTCTGCGAAAAGGTGTCGGCGACCGAGTTCGAGGACGGTGTGGCGCTGGTTGGGTCGTTCATCTACCGCGCGGAGCTGTCCAAGATTATCCACGTCATGATCACGGACCTATTTGAGAATCGGCGTGGCGACTCGGACCCGGCCGTCGTTGCGGCAAAGTCGCGCCAGATTCACGTCTCGCTCACAAAGTGGCTGTCCAGCTTGCCGGGCACAGTGCACTGGAATCAGTGGACCGTGGGCAAGGTGCCACCGTCTGTACTGCATTTACAGTAGGTGCTCTACTTCAAGGAGACGGAGGCAAGGCTAACCAAAGACTTCAGCATGGTTTTCCACACAGTCATGATGATCCTCCACAGGCCACCCTCCAACATGTTTGACAAGCCCGGCATCGCCGAGAGCGAAGACGTCGAAATCTGCTACGAGTCGCTGCAGGCGATCCAGCGCTTGATGCGCAGCTTCTCGCGCTTCTACCGATACCGCTCGCTGCCTCTGGATTTCGTGCAGACGCTGGCGACGGCGACAGGTATCGTGCTGATGCGACGGTACCTGCTCAAGGCTTCGTGGACGGACCCCGAGGTTGAGCGGTCCGTCTCGCTGCTGCTGGACGCCATGAGAGAGATTCAAAACACGTGGCCGCCGGTGCGCGAGATTCGCGACACGCTGGTGCGGGCGCAGCAGAGCCAGGCAGTGCTGCCTCCTGACGTGCTGTTCGCGGGCAATGACTTGATGACGGGGATGCATTTCGACGTGGCGGCCATGGGCGATTTTATGCCCGCCTTTGGCAGTGGTGGTGGTGGTGGTGGTGAAGGGGCAGATGAGGATATCGAGGCGCTGATTACAGATGAATTTTTGAGTGCGCAGCTGCAGACGACTGAGGAGATGCTCCAGCCGTTTGACTTTAATCAGCCTCCGGAGATGAGTTAGGTAGGAGACGTGGCAAGATGGACGGATAGGAGGCGCATGGCGTGCAACGACTTGACGAGCATTTGTAGACTAGACGGGGAACAGAGGTTGGAAAATGTCGGAGTTTCTAGGCGAGGCAGGAGTTTGGATATGAAATTTATAGAGGCTTTTTCGATGAGGTTGATACCACTAATAGGAGGCCTTGACGCATGCTACTTTGCCCACGATTGTCGATGATGCTGATACAGCGTTTGCATGTCGCGGTATGTACGGACGCTCACGAGTTGACGCGCGATGACAGACTCCATTGCCCACGGTGTCGCCGAACCTGCGACCCTCGAGAATTTTCGCTTGGTAATAATAATGCAGGCACGAACTTGGAGTAGCAGCGGGATGTTATCGACAGGGACCTGGTGGAGCGGCTGCCTCGTGTGTCTCCAACGAAAACGGTCGGGAAGGTGAGCGGAGATGGAGAGGTAATTGGCACTCATAGCATTTCCAGAAGCTGGCTCGAACTGCCAGCGAGTTTTCTCACTTTGCTTCCCCTAGGCTTGCTCGAAGTTGTTGGCGCGATTGTCAGCCCGGTAGTTAGGGGCTTGAGCTGGGAACGGCTGGTATGCATGTATCATGGGATTGGTCAAGATTGTCATGCGTGGGCGGACAGGCTGTGATGGCGCCCATGTCCGAAAATAGTGCCAGCCTCAGGCCCGACCACATTTGCTCGCCAGAGATGTGGAAGAAAAGGAAGGGCTTTTTGGGTTTTAGTAGCACATGGTCTAACTACTTGTTAATTATCCATGGCATTGGTGAGTATAGCCTGTTCTTATCGGGCGATTCTTGGGCAGATGCATCTTGCAGCGGCGCGCAAGTGATTCCAAACGCCAACGACGTCGCAATCCATGGCCGCGCGGAACTTGACCTTGGCATTATATATGAACTCGGCACTTGTAGGTTGTTTGTACGAGTGGAGGGTTGGCAGATGCGGAGATTCTGCATTCGCGGCAAGATGGCCAAGCTACTAATCTGGCATAAAAAATGAGAGCAAAATTCTATCACACAACGTGTCGACGCTGACGACAGCGGACGTCGACGCTGCCAAGCATTGGGCGAGATGGATGCGCGGTGAGGCGGAATTCGTCCGGTCTGCCTCCGTGATTGACGCATGATTCAGGCCAGCGTGGTGAGGCTGCCATGTCTTTGCTTGGGCCTCGTCTGAGGTATGTTCGGTCCATGATGTGTATTTAGAATCCTGACCGACTCACGGCCTTGTCAGAATAATCTCAAATGTTGCCGTATTGCTGCCTGAGATAATCCGTACACACTGCGTGGTAAAATAATCGACAGGGTCGCTCAAGATGAGCAAGTCGCCGAGAGCCTAGAGGTGCGTGCTTGGGTGGCATGGTGGAAGCGATGGCTGATGAATATTGGGGATGGATGCTATGTGACTATGCAGCCATGGCCTACGGTGTGACCATGGTTCATCAGTAAAATAATCCACGTCACTCTCTTTTCGTAGAGTTATGAATTAATCGGCTATTATTATTACAGCTCTAATTAACTATCAACTTTTTGCCCCAAAATAATATGACACCCAACGGCAAGTGCCCGCTATAGGTACTCCGTACTGGTAAGCCTCCCCCCTGATAACGTAACTGACAGGCACAGCCGCCGTTTGTCACTGCCAAGGCACATGGTACCGCTGACCTCTTCCTACTCCTCCTCTCAAGCCTTTCGTTTGTCCTTGTTTTCTTCGGAAGAGAGTCAAGATCACTTCCAAAACAGGCTGCGAATCTTGACATCGTTTCAAGCCTCCTCCATGTCGCCCAAAGTTTAACCGGCCGCGGCCTCTTTGTCTCCAAACGGTTGCCGACAGCATGGCCGACGCTGCGCCCACGACATCACCCTCCCCGCCGTCGACCCCCAACCCTGATACCACCGCTCTGTGTAGCAACGTCTCACCGTCAGCCTTTGAGCATCTCCCCGACGAAATTATCTCGCAGTACGCACATTCGAATCGTATTTCAAAGACCCGTTTTACCAAGTCACTAACGATCCCCGGCAGAATCCTGCTTGTCGCCGATCCCGACTGCTTCGCCTCCCTCATTGTCCTCAACCAGCAGACCCGTCGCGTCTCCCAGCAAGCCGACCTCTACGCAAGCCAGCTTCAACGATGCGCCTCCTACGCCACCGCCCACGCTGGCTTTTCCAAGGTTCAAGATGATGACCTGCCCAGATTCCGCCGCCTCTTTGCCCGTGAGGTCAAGCGCAATCTCTTCAACGCCTACAATCGCCCCTCCGAAACGCTCGTCAAGCTGGTTTCAAACTCCAATAGCTCCTCCTCCTGTCCCGGTGGCGAGGGCATGCAGTTTAGTGCCTCCTCCAAGGGCCATTATCTTCTCGCCTACAATTCATCTCGAATCTACGTCCTCGCCGTCAGTGGCCCCGATCTTCAAGTCAAGCGCGAACTCAAAATCCAACGCCGACCCGTATCTGCCACCATCACCGACGATGCAGCCACTCTTGTCGTACTCTCCACCGAAATGCAGGTTAACCTCTACGACCTCCAAGTGAGCCCGCCTAAAAGAAAGCATGCTATCATTCTCGACAACAATCCTCGCACCATTGCCATCTCTTCTTGCGGCTCCGTCATGGCCGCCGCCTACGATTCTGGAATCGAAGTCTCCTCCCTACACCCCAATGCCATGTCAACCGAGCGCCGCCAGGTCAAATGTGATCCTGTCGACAACCTTGCATTTTCCTTTGACGGCACACAGATTCTGGGCACCACAATACACTCGAATCCTCCCAACACGGTCGTCTTAACCGCTCCTTACTATGACCCAGCCACTGTCGCCGACCAGGACAACCTCAGCGCCATGTGGACGACTTCGATCCTCTTTCCCAACACTAGTCACGATTGCAGCCATGCTGTTCTGCTACAGAACGGCACCCAGGAGGAGGCTTGCTGGGCTTTTGCCTATGACCGCAGCTTCGAGGCGTTTCGCGCCATTCGCATCGACGACCTCCGCAACGGCACCACCTACTTTACGGGCCCAGTTTCACAACCTTCTTCGCAGTCCAAACTTCTTCCAAGCACCCTACCAGCTGCTGCCTACCATGGTCATTTAGTGGCAGCTGGCTTTCACGGTAGCCAAGTTTGGGTATATGGCGTGCCCGAAGATTTGGATGCCGTTCCGGAACCCCAGCTCAGTATTTCCGAAGGCTCCTCCGGCCCCGGCAGGAACAGCAGCCAACAAAGCAACCTCTCGCGTCACAACTCATCTCGTGGTCAAGATGAAAACACCAATCTCCCTCAATGGCAGCTTCTGTGCGACAAGACTCGCAATCACTTCATCGCAGGTACAAAGGTCGCTGATCTGACTGCCATCAGCACTGTCAAATGGGTAGAAGGGTATGCCGACTCGTCTGCAAAGGATCGCTTGCTGATTACCTCGCGAGGAATATCGCCCTCTCTACTGGTGACCGATGAAGAGGACATTGACTTTGTAGATGGCGGTCGCGTGTGTATCCTAGATTTTGAGTACGGCCCGAGGAGTGGATCAAAACGTGAAGTCACCATCGACGTCGGGACAGATGACGCCGAGGTCTTGCAAGAAGAACAACGCGACATGGAGACAGAAGTGGCCATCGTGCGCCGGCGCACCGTGGTACAGAACCGCTCTAGCCGCAATCAGTTGCTCCGCGCCGCCACCACCGCAAGCCAGCATCTCATGCCACCCATGCCACCCAAACAGTCAACAGAGGATGATGACCCCCTGGTGCCGAGAAAGGTCGGAGTTAACCCTGTCAGCAGGACCGAGGGAGAGGAAGAATCCTTTGTTCCCACGGACGAAATGGAGGCGTTGGATGCCCCGTACTCTCATGCAAGTCCTCGTTCCACGACAACCCTGCGACGTGCTGCCACGGCCGCTGCGGTAAACCGTCGACTTAACCCACGTACCGCTGATGGTCAGAGAGTCGTCTATCGCCGCGCTGACGGGCGAGGCGAACTTCCCCACGAGAGCGATGCTGATAATTGGGTTCCTCCGCCACCTCCATATCAGCCAGACGACCCTGGCACTATGCCCGCATTCCTCCGACGGCCAGCCGTTGCACCGCTGCCGTCACCGGTACGACCGTTTACTGCCCTTGCGTCAGCGCATACTTCAGCATGGCCTGGTCAGTTTTCTCCTCGTGCCCAGCAAGCTCAGATGCATGGGGTCAGCATCCCTCTTCGTCAACGAACCGCAAGCGACGAAACCACGTATAGTAGCATGCAGCGATTTGAGGAAATCCCACGTCCGCTATCAACGCCTTCGGCCATGCCAGTAGATGCCGAACCGATATCAGATGATTTGTACGGAGTTTCCCCATCTGCCTCGCCTGCGCCGGAGGGCCAATCGGCTAGGGGTGTATCGGAGGAGCCACAAATGGAAACTGTCTCTCCAGATTTGCGCCAATCTGAAACAGCAACCGTGACGACTACCCCCGCAACCCTTGAATACTCAGACGCAGTTGAGCAGATTCAGCCAAATCACGGACAAATAAACCACTTGAGTTTATCGGTGGCAATCCCCCCAGCGCAGCTCTCTTTAGTCGGCGAAGAACAGGTGCATAATCGCAGACTCTCCAACGCGCAAACTTGGCCTTTGGTAGGCCCCATGCAACTGCAGCAAGTGCCGCCACCTGTTCACCACGACATTGCAGCGTACTCGGCGCCCGCATCAGACGCAACCATGGCTGAATTGGCGTCGAGTTCATTTCCACCACCTCCCAGCAGTGACCAAATCAGCCGACTGAATAAGAGAATTAGCATGGGCGCTCCGCGACGTCTTTCTGGCGGAATTCTTAACCAATGGTCTGTCCCAGGTAGCCGAGCAAGCTTGATGGAACCACCCACCAAGCATCACACTGTCGAATACGAGTCAACGCCCGATGTGCCACTAGTCAATCCCGACGAAGACCAGCCGCTCATCATCAGCACGCCAAAGGGTGTTAGCGGTGCCTTTGACTCTCCTGGGGAGACACAAATACTGGCACCAGTGCCTCGACGACCTCGACAGTCTATTCCTTTCAATCCAGGCCAACCCACCCAGCCTGTACAATCGCTATTCCCGTCGCTGCCAAACGACGGCGGCAATGGTCCATCACAAAAGGCCCGCCATCTGCCTTCATGGTTGTCTTCGCCACCAGCGGGCTCAACGAGATCACCGATGCGCGTGAGCCGGAGACCTAGCAGAGCAGAGCGGGGAGCCGCAAAGAATATTGTGGACGCCAAAAAGCGTGGGTGGAGGCCCAAGTCGAAAAAGTCCAAGGAACCTCAGCCAACAGGCTCTGTCCTGGAAGACTCGGGCTGGACAGATGTTCCACCGCAGCCCCCACAGAAGGACCATAGGAAATGCGTGGTCATGTAAATTTGCAGTCGAGTGAAGTGACCTAGTGTGTGTGGTATGTTTGGTACACGTTAGTTGCGACTGTGTTTGTGCATTGTCATGAATCTTTGGATAGCGATACGAGCGACTTTTTAGATTATCATTCCGCATCTTGTCTGACTTGCGTAAGCCATCATCATTTGTCATTGCGGAGAATCTGGAGCGAATACATGCCCATGATGGCAGAGTCAACTTGGCTTAATTTTTAACATTTTGATATTCATGTCCAATGGTCGTCAAAGACCAAGGAAGAAATCCAGAGAAGTACAATTATCTAAGTGATGTTGTGTGCAAACTCTCCCGTCAAGCCTGAAACAAAAGAATCAAAGAATGCTGAAACAAGGTCGAAATCCCTCCAATGGAGGGGAAAACAAGATGCACAAGAAAAAAAAAAAGGAAAAAAAAAACAGATGATGCTGTTCCCTCGCCATGAAATCGTACATGTCTATCATGAGATTTGGTGAATTGTGCAAGAAGACGTAGAAGATTTGGCAAAAAGAAAAAAATTGATTTAATTTCAGAGACGCGGCGGCGTACCGGGCACATAGTGCTTCCCGCGGTACAGATCCCCGAGGTCGGCCTTGTCCATTAATTGCGAAAACGTAGTCATTCTCGTCATGCGATCCTTGGCGCCCCCATACGGGTCCCGCAGCTGATACGGATACTGTTGCTGCTGCTGCTGCTGCTGCTGAGGCACCGCATATTCGTCAGAAAAGACGTTGATTCTCTCGTCGTCGGCCATGGCGTGTAGATGCTGCGGCTCCCGCGAGATGCGCCGGCTCGAGGGTCGCATGTTGCGAATAGGCGCGGGCTTGCCGGTGACGACGTGGCCCGTCCTCAGGCCCGTCTCGTCAAAAAACTCCGACGAGGCCAGTGAGTAGCGCCGGTCTTCGGCCATTGACGGGTTCGGCGACATGAATGGGTTCGGAAACTCTGGGTCGTCTCGGCGCTGCTGCTGCTGCTCCCGGTTGATGGAGGAGGCCGGGGTGGGGATGCGCGGGGGGGCGACGCCGATGCCGCCGCCGCCGCCGCCGCCGCCGCTCCACCGGCTGTTGACGGGCCGCTGGCTGATGGAGGAGGCGGCCGAGGGGGATTTGAGGATAAAATCGCTGCGGTACGAGTTTTCTTGGAGAATGGGCTCGGAAATGTAGAGGCCGCGGGCGCGGACCGAGGAGGATGTGGAGGAGCCGGCGGGGTGGTAGCCCGTCTTTTCGCGCAGGGGGTCGGCGGCGGCGGCGCGCTTGCGGCGGACGCAGAGAATGGCGACGACAATGATGATGAGAAGCACGAGGGTGCCGCCGACGACGCCGCCAATGATGGACATTGTCTTGGACTTGATGGCCTTTTCAGCGTCGGCGTCGCTGCTGCTGCTGCTGCTGTCTGGCGTCGAGGTGGCGGTTGCGGTGGCGGTGGCGGTGTCGGTCTGCGACAGCGTGGATGCGGTTGGCGTTGCTTCTGCCGTCGAGGACGACGACTTGCCGCCCTCCTCGCCGGGCTTCTCGGACTGGCTGGCGTTGCGGACGCACACGCGGTCGGCGCAGGCGTACCCAAAGGGGCAGCAGCCGTTGTCGCAAGTCTCGAGGTCGACGTCAAAGACCGAGGTTATCACGGTGGCGTCGGGGTTCTCTTTCGGGTCCTGCAGCTTCACGTCGCAAGCAATGGGCGAAATCTTTTCGCAGGACCGGCTCCCGGGGCAGCAGAGCGCCGTGGTGAGCCCGGCGAGCGGCAGGCACTGCTGGCCAGAGGGGCAGCAGAAGCCCGACGGCAGGGAGGATGGGCACGCCTCGAGGTCCTTTTTCGGGCAGACGCCGCTTTCGCGCGAGTTGGTGTAGAATTCTTTGGGTATAGCGTGGACGCCGCTGCGCGCGGCGGCGGCGAGCAGTGCGAGCACGACGGCTCGACGTCGGTGCATCGTAGAGGTGTGTTCTATGTAGGTTGATTTGGGAAGAAGCTGCGAGATGTTATGGATGGTTGATGGGAGTTGATGGCTGGTCGTATTAGACGGCTGGTTGTAGTAGATGGCTGGTCGTATTAGACGGCTGGTCGTAGTAGATGGCCTGTCGTAGTAGATTACTGGTCGCAGATGGCTGATGGTACGTTTTCTGGGATAACAGCAAGATATGGCTATGATGTGTGAAGCTGCGGCCAGCCGCAGATGGGTCAAGAAGAAGGGCGAAGAAAAGACAGTGAATGTGTCGAAGCCTCAAAAATACGGTTACGATGTGGTGGTGGGCGCGTAATAATATCAAGAGAGAAAACAAAATGTCGATTTGCTGTCCAGCGCAAAGAATCTGTGTGTCTGGCTCACAAGGCAGCGTAAGACAAAGGAAATAAAATATGAAGCAGGAGAAAAAAAAGCAAGCACACTGTGAAGCACAAGTCGAACAGGTGAAAGAAGAAGGAGAAGGAGGAAGGGGGGGGGTGGCATGGCAAAAGGAGAGGTCACAATCGAATGCACACAGTGAAACATTATATCATTTCTGCAGAACATCCAGTATTGGGAGGCGCCCAGAGGCTGAACACGGGCCGGACGATGTGTGGGAGAAGGCAGTCAGCAATGATCGAGGACGAATACCTTGGGGCGGAGCCCGGCAGTGGCAGTCTCATGTCGTGTCATGACGCAGTAGCGTGAGCGTCGATGAGATTTCGCTGGAAAACGACATGTGGCTGACTGGCTGGCATGGACGAGAGCAGTTTGCGTGTGAAAAAAAGAAAAAGGTGCGGCGCTGCATGTTACAACAAGCGCGATGTATAGATGAATCGACAGGCCAAGAGCGCCTTGTTGGACAAATGCCGGTCTGGGGTTCTGGCTCCACAGCCAGGTTCAAATATAGATTCCAGGGCTAGACAAAGATGGCATGTAACAATTATTGGGGTCCGTTGAGGTATGTAAGCAAAAAAATAGCAATTTATTAAAAAATAAAAATAAAAAAAGAATTAAATCAGGGGACAATAGGACGACTGGTTGTGGATGGGATGATGCTTTGGCGCCGAGGTGGGGGCCTTGGTGTCGCAGTTTTGGCCAAGTTGGGTAACCTGCAGCGCCGTGATTGGCCGAGAGCACATGGTAGTTGGTCTTTTGCAAAAGAGAAAGGATAGATGGGCAAAGGAAAAGAGAAAAAATTGAAGGAGAATAAAGTGATAAAGTAATACAGTAGTAAAGTAATAAAGAACAAGTTATTATCAAAAAGCTGTTCGGATCAGTGGGAAAGAGTAGGCTCAACAGATTCACTTTACTATTCCTTGTCTCAAGCACTGCTCATCACGTGCAGACGTTTGCTGCACCTTGGCGCCCGGCGCAAGTCGCACATGCCCTTCTAGGCAGCGAGCATTGCTTTTAATAATTAGTGCAGATTATTGGCGGTGTATTACTACGCGCCCAATGATACAACAACGACCGGCCTCCTCTTTCAGTTTTGCAAGCCGCAAGTCAAAAGAGTAGAAGTGGTGTTTGGAGCGCAAAAGCTGGGCGGGGGGACAAAGAAAAATAAGAGGCCAACACGAGACGGCGTTTACAAATTCACACGAGGTTCAAGTTGAGTTCAACAGGCTCCCCCGATATTACGGGCGCTATTGTAAATTTAAATTTACACAAACCGAAACGAAAGAGGAAATGGAAGAGAAAAGAGAGGGCCTCTCTCAAGTACCACTTGAACCGCCCGGATCCGCCCGCCGCCTCACATGGCAACGACGACAAGCAGGGTTCTTGGCCCCCAACAGAATGCGCACAAATCGTCAAGGATATGGAGATAAAAATGTTGGTTTGTAATCTGTAGTTGCAGCGACAACGGTAGATGCACGCCCTCTCTCGTGACTACTTTTTTTTTTTTTTTTTTTTCAGGCATTCAAGGCCTTGCTCGCCGAAACCAGTAGTCCGAACCCTCCGCTGGCAGAGAAGAACAGCGAAGCCCCGGTCCTAGTCTCTCAAAAATCCATCACGAGACCTTTCTGGCCCGTATAATAACGATAAAGTCGGTCAAGAAGGCCAAAAAAAAAAAGAAGAAGAAGAAAAACTACAAAGTCACAGTCACAGAGAACAGAAAGAGCTAGTCATCTACATAGTCTCGCATAAACAGGGCCCTTTTTCAATCTACCCGTCTACATACATAGTCATGTCTTAATCTCGATAAATTATAAAGGTGGATTTTTCCATTGCTAATCCGTACAGCTGGTAAATACACATCATCGCGACAACCTAGTGGGCTGTTGGACCGCCAATTTAGCATGGCATAACATAGGCAACACCGCATTTTCCATATTTTTCTTTACGCGTAAAAGAGAATAGCGCATTGTCTTGTTACAGCCACTCTCTCACAACTTGAAAAGTCTTTTTTCTTGTTTTTTTCTTTTTTTTTTTTTTTTTTTTGGCATGTGGCAGATATCACGAGCTGGAAAGAATTAAAGGGAATGGGCGTGGCGCGAGCAGATGCGTTGGCGGCCTGGCGGGTTGGGCATCAAGATGATGCAGGTTGCGCATTCGCCCGTTTCTCGGTCCTTTTTCTTTTATACAGTGCGAGAATTCATCTCCCTCCTACAAATTACACGCCCTCCCACACGCCGGGTCTGTGAAGAAGATCTGCGAGCGCATGCAGTGTCATGCTCTGCTGTGACCCGACAAGGCAGGAGATGGGAGAGGCCTACACACGCAATCAACACGGCCGTGCTATTGGTTCGTCCACGGTTTGAGGGGTCAAAAAAGCCTTGGCCGGGAAGAAAAAGGGGACTGCGGGTGCGGCAGAGTTGTACGGTTTCCGATTATGCAAAAGAATTATGTGCATGATTTTTGCGCTCTTCTTGTGTACAGTCTCACGATGGAGGGGGGTTAAGGTATCTTTTCATCTACCCCATACAACAACTCGTACGGAGTAGCCAGAGAGGTATCCTCTTGAAAAGTTTTGACCCTGTCTATAAAAAGTCTACGATACTGAGGGGAAAGGATTTCTTCAAATCATGGACAATCGTGTAGCTTTCCCACCTGTGCTGTGTACTCTTATCAGCCGTCTTGGTGCATCCCATGTCACTCTGCATCGCTTCTCCAACATGTCACTAAAAGAACAATCACACTTGTATATCGAGTCAAAGGAAAATTTGACTCGCAGCGATTGAGATTGATAGTCCAGACAGTCTGGAGGAGGAGTTGCGAATCACGGCTCAGCAGCTGCAGACCGACTCAAAGAAGTGGGCTGGAATAGGGATTTTCCATGCCAACGTTTTCACTATATCTTATATTTTTCCTTTGTAGACAAGCATAAATCTCAGAATCCCGTCATATTCAAGTTTTTCTTGTCAGTTGCGCATCATTATGGTCACCAGGATCCGACATCTATCGGGTCTTAGGCCTTGCATGTAACTTATGCCAAAAAAGATATTCCAGGCTAAATCGTGGTGTGTAAGCCATCACATTAAAAGACAACAAAAGAAGCCCAAAAAATGACGAAACGCATGCAGAGCCCAAAACTCATCTTCATAGTTCATGCACCCAACCATTACAAATTACTAGTGCGACTTTGCAACCTGGATAGTCACCCGGATCGATGAGAGGAGCCCAGGGTCAAAGTCCAAAGAAAGCACACTAGAAGCCCACCAACTTGCGCAGGAAATACCGTTTGGGGTATTCTTGCCACATGTTGTGCAGATGTGAACGAGTCAGGTCCCTTCCCACCCTCATGCTCGCCCAATTGGAATACACCCAGCATCACGTCCCGAATGTCAAAGCCCTTTCCCGCCGCACGGTCCCTATCCATCGACAATGGGGGGATACACCACAGCCCAGCCGTTCATGGCGGTCCGTCTGTTGTGTGGATGCTTCACCTGCATTGTTCTGCTTCCCTAAAGTGGGACAAGCTTCTTTGCTCGCGTGGCATCCTAACAATGGGTTCAAGTGCGTTGACCTGCATATCATGGCCTTGCAAAGCCAGATTGTACGTGGCACAGACGTTTCTCATAGACATGATGGAAAAGTGAAGACACTAGGCAATGTTTTAATGCAAGAACGTGTCTTGTTTTCATGTTTGTATACAGAAAGAGTAAGCCAACAACTTGGCAGCTGGTTGCTCCATCCGCTGCCGGTAGCCTCAATGGCGCCGCATGGTATTCGAATTCATAAACGAGTGGAATGGTATAAAACAAAAAACATGTAATGTTTCCCCCAAAATGCCGCGCTAGGCGTTTCCGCCAAGATTTGTGCATGAGAATCATCAAAACATAAAAACGAAAAAAAAAGTTTAAAAAAAAAAAACTCCCTAAAACCAAATGTCATGAAAGAAATCTGATTCATCTCCTTCCAAGTGTCCCGTCCAAAAGAAAAAAAAAACCTGTTGCCAGCAAAAGATTTGCTGCCTCTATTTCTGCCCATGACTTTGTCTTTGTCTTGTGGCTCAAGACCCATTTCGCACCGCCTCGCGGCGTCCTCTATAAGAAAGTTGAAAACCAATCCAGCAGGTATAAAAAGGTATAAGAAGAGAAGAAAAAAAAGGGTAAAAAAAGATGCCCAAAAAAAAAAAAGAAAAGAAAACAGAATATGTAAAGAAGAAGCCACTATATGCATCTACAAAGGCCAGCTTTGCAAGACATGAAGCAAGCCTTTGCAGGTAGAAAGATGAAGGAAAGAAATTAGATGAGCAAGTAGTCCCATCCATTCATCTGCAAAATTTCCCTCCAGTGAACATAGCGAGGCGCGACATCAGAGTCAGGCGTGCTCGCGTGCAAGAGCTGATCGTTTTGCAGCCACAGCTCACGCATGACAACGACCATGCGGCCAAAGGAGCCGCACTTGGCCTGCTCGCCCAGCGCGGCGATGCGCTGCTCAAAGAGGGCGCGAAAGGGGCTGTCGGGCGCGCTAATGGAGCCGCACATGAGGTAGACCCAGACGAGGCTGCGGTCGAAGCCCTGGGGCCCCGCGGGGATGCATTGCAGCACGGCGGTGAGCTTGTCGACAAGCGACACGGGCGAGGGCTGAAAGGGGTTGAAGCCGGGCACGAGGCTGCAGAGGTAGATGCGGGCGGCGATGCGAAAGGCAGACGTCATGTTTTTGGAGAGCTGTTTGGGGGAGAGGGTGCCGTTGGCGTTGAAGGGCAGGCGCGGGTGGTTGTTGTTGTTGTTGTTGTTGTTATTATCACCACCGACCTCGGTCAGCGACATTTGCTCGCCGAGGGACGAGACGTGCTGGCAGAGCACAAAGTCGTCCATGCCGGCCTTTTTGAGCGCCTCGAGGCAGGCAATCTCCGAGATGAGGTACATGACGCGGTCCTCGCAGCCCATGAGCTCGCGGAGGCCGAGGTGCGGATTTTCCGAAAGGTGCTTCTCGCGGTACGTGTGCGCAAACTGCGGCGACTGGCCGAGCATGGTGCCGCCGAGAATGTCGATCCAGGCCGTCAGCGTCATGTTGAATGGCGTCTGCACCAGCGGCTGCTGCTGCTGCTGATGCTGCGTGGCCACCGACGACGACGACGACGACGGGGCAGAGACGAGGCGCGGCAGGTCGAGCTTCTGCACCAAGCTGATGGCGGCCTGGAAATGCTGGTGCCAGGCAATGTCCAGCAGGCCGTCGTCGGGCCGGCCGACGACGCACTGGAAAAAGATGAGGACCAGGGTGGCCTCGAGGATCTGCTGGTGGTCCTTGTCTTGCTTGAGCGCCTCGCACAGCGACCAAATGGTTGCGTAGCGGTGCCGCATAATGTCGCTGTCGGGGTCCCCGACCTCGTCGGCCGACAGCGGCGGGGCCTGGCCGGCGGCGGCGGCGGCGAGGCTGGCCGTCTTGACGTGCTGCGCGGCGGTGCTCAGGCAGCAGTGCACGTAGATGCTGTTGGTCTGCAGCGCCGGCAGGATGAGGTCGGAGCCGACGGACCCGTGCTGGTTGCAGTCGAGAATGGGAAAAATGCTTGGCATGACGTACTTTATAAAGTGCGCGCACAGGTACTCGTCCCTGTCGCTGAGCTGGAACTGGAACTGGAGCTTGCGCAACTCTTGGGGCGGGCCGTGGGCAGAGTCGAAAAAGTTGACATTGAGCGCCTCCTCGGACAGCAGCGAGTCGTTGGGCTCCTCGTGGACGTGGTGGTGTCCGGTCCAGCCATTGGGAAAGGAGCCGGCGGTCAGGACGGTGCCGGGCGGCGGCGGAGTGTGCATGGTGCTAAAGGTAGAGACGTGGGATTCTCTGACGGTGGGCACATCATTGACGTACATTTGCCTCTCCGTCTTGACGTCAATCTCGTAGGGCGAGTAACCGCAGCCGCCGCCGCCTGCTGCCACGCCGTAGATGAAGTCGGGGTGTATTTGCGAGTTGTAGGCGACGAAATCGGCGCCGCTGGGCGGGCTGTTGAAGTTGTAGCTGCCGCCGCCGGATGCGCGCGAGTCAATCGAGGCCGAGCGATTGCGGTCGCCGTAAAAGTCGGACGAGCCCGAGGCAGACGTGTGCATGGAATGGCTGAGACTGGGAGGCGGCGGGCTGACTGACGAGTGAATCTCGTGAGTGGCCGACTTTTCCGCGAGCTTCTTGCGCTTGATGATGATTTTGATGTCTTCCTTGTTTCTCCGTCGCGCCTCATTGTTGCTCCACCAGACTGGTCTCTTATACTCGCACTCGAGGCCGAGATGTTGGCAGGCAGAGCAAAACGGTGTGACCTCGTCGCACTTTTTTCGTCTTAATCGGCAGGTGTAGCATCCTATTTCGATTGAAAAAAAAATAAAATGGCGTTAGCAAGTTTTGAAAAGAAATTGAAAAATTGAAAAATCAAAAGTGCAGCGCTTGGCCATGTTGTAAAGGAAAAAGCATGCGCCAAGCGCAATGCCCGTGTAAGTCGGGGCGCCCACGTACCTGATCTTGAACGGCGATGCATCTGTGACTTTGTCTTGGAGACGCCATCTGTGGCGGAAGCTTTCATTGTCGTCTTGGACTTGCCCATTTTTGCTGAAGCCATCTTGACTGAAGTAACAGGAGCATTGGCAGGTACTCTGCGCATGCTGGGGGGCAGGGTAGACATTTGTATGGCCGACCCGGGGTGGGATATCAAAGCTTTTGATTTGGTCTGGGGGCACTCTTCTTCTTCCTCTCGGGGTAATCCTGTAAGTGTGCAACTCTTGCTAGTACAGGGCCTTGCACAAGGGCCCTAGCTGACCTGGAAAGCTAGGTAATAACTGAAAGACCTGATTTGAACCGAGACGGGAGCACAAGAAGGGGGGAGTGAGAAGAGGCGGGGGAGGGCGTGTGCGTGTAACTTGCTTTGTGGAGGGGGAAGAGACGGGGTGTGGTCGTAGGGCAGCAGAGAGAGAGGTGCAGGGGGTGTGCGCTGGTGGCACGGTACAGGCACTGTGTACTGGCGTACGAGAAACAACAAGTATCCGTAGGAGAGAACTGTAGGACCAAGGCGCGGGCTTTTTTCCTTCTGTGTGAAAGGAGGAGGGGAGAGAGCGAGAGGTGGGCACCGCCGGGATGGCCTGGTCTGCTGATGAGTGTTGGTGTTCTTTCTTGTGCGAGGCGGGAGATTACTCGAATTCTGGAGAAGCTCGCTGCGATGACGGATTGGCTGGCGTGGAAATGTCGACGGCTGTTGGAGAGGCGGTTGACTGGCTTGCAATGCTCAAAGATGCAGTCATGTGGCTGTTTGTTGTTTGATTGGAACAACAAGATTTGACGAGTAGTATCTTTGTGTTATCGTTGAGCCGGAAATGAAAAGAAAAAAAGAAAAAAGAAGAGAAGAAGAAGAAAAAAAAAAAAAAGGATTGTTGTAAGCAAGGCCAGCTTGCTGTGTTGTGGTGATGGTATCAAGGATAGGGAATCGTCAAAAGAGGATTAAACAAAAAAGGGGGTTAAATGAAACAAGCAGTAATAGAACAAAACAGACTTCTTCTTCTTGGACAAAAGACACTTGGAAAACTTCTTCTTCACCTGGGCACGCCAAAAACAAAAGAGGGTTAAATTCAAGACGTGGGCGGCAAGGCCTTTCGTCTTATACCACGGGTCGCCTTGCATCGCGGCCAGCCGCTGGAGTTGTTCGTCGTGCCCATTCTATGGTGTCATGATTTTTTTGCTGCGAGCAAGCCAGAGTTTGCAGTTGTGTTTCTATTTTTGAACATGTGCTCCTCTTTTTTTTCCTCGAAGCATCTGTCCTTTTTTTCTCTTATGCTGATAGCTCATGCAGGCAAAGCCCCAGCCGTGCAACCCTCTTCAACCACACCATTTTCCCTTTAGCTCTCTTTTCTGCAGGAAAAAAAGGTTGTCTGAGTTGCTCTGCGCTTAGAGCTTCCAATGAGATTTCTAGGAACCAGCATCGAGACCCGCTCAAAAAACTCCCAAAAAAGACATGGGTGCAGAACTTGACCAGCAGGGGTCCTACCAGCATGGGTCTACCAGCATGGGTCTACCAGCATGGGTCTACCAGCATGGGTCTACCAGCAGGGGGGGTCTACCAGCAATTGAAAGAGCGAGAGCGGCACAGGCTGGGGCGGGGGAAAAAAGGCATGGCGCTGGCCTTGGGTTGATTATTAGCCCGAATGTGCAAAGAGCCTCGACATGGGTCTCTGTATGTATGTAAGCATCTCTTTTTACCCCGCCAACGCCTCTCTTTCTTTCTTTTCCTCTTCTTGTCTGTCCAGCTCGCCACCTGATCAAAATAGGCAACGCTTGTCTCTCCCTCCTTCTCCTCATCAATCTGTTGTTTTCCACTGGGCCAATGGCCAAGAAGAATGGCCTCGTTCCAGAAATCTTTGCAGCTAACCGAAATTACACATTCGTCACCTGTATTCGTAAATTGCTCGTTTCTAAGCCTGCCTTGTTCGAAAATGGCTCGCTTTCTCAACTTCAGCCTAGTGGTAGATGCTGCCGTATTTACATGTTCATGACAGAAACTAGTCTGGCCATCAGTCATGGCCCGAGCTCAAGACAGATAGTACTCGAAAGGTGACACATTTTTTCCCCCAATGGCTCCATAGCATGCATAGCTCCAGGACATTGGCATTGCAGCTCCAATAAGCTGCATCGATGTGGCACTTTGTCGACTCTCTAGTCTCTAATCTGTACTCTACAGTCTTCTTCATGCAGGTCTGGCCCGCTTCCATCCACATGCAGCTATTCGTACACCGGCAACGCAGCTTTGCATCTCCGCCCGTTGACCGCATCGCTGCGCTGTGCTCGTAAGAGACGTTTTACTTTCTGTCATTTTTTTTAAATCTTTTCCTTTTTTTTTTCTTTTTTTTTTTTCTTTTTGTCTTGTTGTCTGATTCCGATTCGCTTCGATGCGACGAAACATGTCCCCGCACCTACGAATACGTTTACCGCAGCCGAGTTTTTGCTTCCCCATGCCACTCACTGAAGCAAATGCACAGTGTAAAAGACCATGGCGTACATGTGCACCTCTCGAACCAGTCACAGTAGCACGCCTTGTACTATTTTCAAAAGCCGTCGGCTGATGGCAAGTGGTGACACGGACAGGGAAGAGCGGTAAGCACAATGGGAAAAGGGGATTGGCCGGGCTTCATCACAAAGGGCTGGCTCAAAGTGGGCTATTAGCACCGAGGCGTGACCAGCTTCATCAATCACACACGAGAACGGGCCGTTTCGGGAGGCGCAAGAAGCCTGCCTCTCTCTCTCGCCCTCTCTCTCAACGTTATACCGAGTAACCAGACCAGCAGATGCCACCGCTGAACAAAAGACGACGGGGAAAAAAAAGGCTCAGGGAAAGACAATGCACGAAGCCAGACCCAGGATTTTTTTTGGGGGCTACAAATGGGCAGGGAGGGAGGAGGGGAGGAGGGGGTGTTGAAAGCAAAAGTGAGCGAGTGAGCCGATTGCGCAATTTGAGCATGGGAATCAAAGGAAACCCTAGCCGATGATGAGTCTTGCACTAATCTGTAGTTAGTTGCCGTGTGTATGGAGTATCATCTACTCAGTATTATCTGATGGTCACCCGTCCTCGGTCTTTACAGGGGTTTATAATTAATAACGAGAAAGGGAAAAAAAAAAAAAAAAAAAAAGGCCAACGCCAATCGCTAGCTAGCGAGAATGACCTGGCGCATGCACACTGCGACGCCTCAGACTGCAAAAGAACCTAAAATCAGCGGCAATGAGCTCGTATAACACTTTCGATGATGCAAATGGAAGGGAGGGTAAGAAAAAGGGTATCACAGAAATGCGAGTGATGGCTCGCGTTAATTGGGCGGGCTCCTTTGTGCTACGCGGCAACTTTGTTCAACAATGAGCACAATGAACAAACTGGTTGAAAGACAACTGTGTGGGCATATCCGCAGCGGGAAGAGAAAAAGCGGAGGGGGGCGGCCACGAG
>JAPFRM010000866.1:0-59353 GCA_030778325.1 Beauveria medogensis | reverse complement strand
GGTTTTAGTAATATTTATTTAATACTTTAAGTAAGGCTAATAGATTTATTTTTAAAGGGTGTGCTTTAGTGTTTTGTAGAAAGAGGTGGCTGAAATGGGAAGCTGGCTAAAAAAGTAGGCGCCGGACATTATCTATTAAATGATTAAATTGCCTGCGAATCCAAGTCAACAGCTCACATGCACATTGTATGTCTCATGCGTTGGTATGTAACGTTAGTGCCTCAAATGCGAATGACTCGGTCACAGAGATTCAAAAAATCCGGCCATGGCAGCCAACGCACTGAACATTCCTAGCATCCACTAGTTAACGTTATATCCCTTCACTGTCTGTAACAGTGCTTTTCACATATATAGTCCGATCCTTGACACATTGTTTTGCCATGTTTTCCTTCGCTCATCACAGCTGAAAGCCTTCGTCACACAGCCAGCCATTGAATGAGAAAACGACTTGCTTTACTTCATTGCCAGTTGCTGCTCATCATGTTGCTATTGAACCTCGCCATTCCTGCAGAATTCTCAAAGCTTACATCTGCAGGGAATCTTCCTATTATTCCCCCTCCTACTGCGGAATTCTCTATAATGAGACCGTTCAACATACCTGACAGCGTCTTCAAGGCAACACTGAAGCCTCAATTTCCCATCACAGCAGCGTTACTTTACGTGGTCGCCGTGGTTGCGCTCAACAAATACAACAGATCGCGAGATACCAAGCCGTGGCCTATCAGCAAAAAACCATGGTTCTCAAAGTTTGTCATCATGCATAATTCCTTGCTAGCTGTCTACTCGGCGTGGACTTTCTGCGGCATGGTAGGAGTGCTGAGACGAACCATTGTCAGTCCAGGGGGCGCAGAGGGATTATCAGCAACGTACGACAGCCTCTGCCGTATTCATGGTCCAGCAGGACTGGGACGCTCAATATCTTTCGACGAAACACTTGGCCGTTGGACTAGCGTTGATGCCGAGTTATCATTCGCCGCTATGAATGGCACTTACCCGTTAAGTATGCCTTCTGGTCGTATCTGGAGTGAGGGAATGGCGTATTACGGATGGTTGTTTTACGTCAGCAAGTTATACGAGTTCCTTGACACATTCATCATTCTCGCAAAGGGTAAAGAGGGCTCGTTTCTACAAATATATCACCACAGTGGTGTCTTGATAGGTACCTGGCTTGGCTACCGTATCATGGCCTCACCAGCTTGGATTCTCGTGTTTTTGAACTCATTTGTACATTCATTAATGGTCAGTTGTTGAGTTATTCAAGTATCATACGACGAAGATGCTAATTATCGCAATCACAGTACACCTATTATGCGGCACGCGGCATTAGCATACGGGTACCTATCGCTATTAAGCGAAGTCTCACACTTTTACAAATCGTACAATTTGTTGTGGGTGGGTTATTTGGTGTCATACATTTCTTCATTGAATTTGACAATCCAACAATCGCTGCCATGACAAAATTATATGGCGACGATGATGCTTCACCCAGCATCATTAGTGCATACACTAGACAACCGTGTATGAACTCACCCACAGAACGACTGGCAGCTGTACTCGGTATTGTTTCGCTTATTCCGCTTACTTATCTTTTTGTCATGTTTTTCATTTCGAATTATTTGAGAAACGATCCGCGTAGAGTCGATTTCCAAAGACCAGAGTGCCCGGCGCGAAGAAGGACAGCTAGTACAGAGAAAAACGCGCACTGTTAGAATAAATGTCATTTTCTTTTTATATGAGAGACAATAAGCCAAGTTCCGTTCTGTGGCAATCATCCAGAAACTTACTTGCCCAACCCGCCGCTTGAAGTCGCTGCCCATGAGCCGTCAGTAGGCCTATATTGCGCTCAACTTAGAGACGCTGTTTACCAAGACCTAGTGGCTCTATATTTACAGGACCTTGCTTTCTAAAACAGAAAGTGTGAATCAACGCCGCCTAGTATAGATACGGATACCAAGTAGAAGGAAACAAGCAATGCATTAAAAAAACGTAGCAACTTGCCTGAAAAGGGGGGCAGTACATGGCCAGTCAGAGACAAAAGACGAGTCTAACAAGCCTGTAGTGTAAAGCGCTGGCATGCCTGGATTCCGCAAGACTGATGCTCCCTTGTGAAAGCTCGTCGCTAATCGCATTCCCGCAGATTCGTTCACCCTCATCCTCATCCTCTTCCTCATCCTCGTCCTCATCATGCATGTCAAGATTGCCTCGACCGCCGCTCTCGCCGGGCTCATCTTAGCCACGGCCTTTGCGGACGGCCAGGCGCTCCAGACAACCATTGGCAAGCACAATGACTTTTCGTGCCAGCCTAGCGCCGACCACCCTAGCCCAGTGGTGCTGCTGCACGGCCTAGGCGCGACCTACTACGACGACCTTCATGTGCTCGAGGCGTTTCTGCAGACCCGCGGCTTCTGCACCTTTTCCCTAACCTACGGCGCCCTCGAGGGTCGTCCCTTTTTGGGCGGCTTCGCGCCGATAGACAAGTCGTCACACCAGATTGCCGACTTCATCTACGAGGTGCACGCCAAGACAGTCGGCCATGGCGGCACCCGCAAGATTGATATTGTCGGCCACTCCGAGGGCGGCTTCCAGTCGCTCTACGTGCCCAAGTTCCGAGAGGGCGTTGCGACCCTCGTCGACCACATCGTCGCCATTGCGCCGCCTACGCACGGCACTCCGATTGCTAATCTTTTGACGCTCTCGCCCCTGCTAGGCCATGATGCCGGACTCCTCGAATTGATTGGCTGCACCGCGTGCCACGAACTCTCAGTCGGCGGCGCCAGCGTTGCTAAGCTCAACGATGGCAAAGCCATTGTGCAGCCTGGCAACAAGGTCACTGTTATTATTTCCGGCCTAGATCTGATCGTCATCCCGCCAACCACGGCTTTTATTTATGAGGACGGCGTTAACAACATCTGTGTCCAGGACTACTGCCCACTAGACCTCGTCGGCCATATTAGCGAGACCTACGACGTGAATATCTGGAACTTGGTCCTCAACTCGCTCGAGAATCAAGTCGGCCGCAAGTTTCCTTGCCTCGTCGGAGGTTTGCCTATCAAATAAGCAGTCGGTCTACGCACACAATTTACTTACTGTACATGATACATAACATCGGTCACCTTGTTATTTTTTTCTTTCCTTTTTTTGTGGTTATCAAAGACTTTTACTTGGTCGTCGCTTACTGGCGATTAGACTTCTGGCGAATCGACGACTTAGATTAGATTAGTTACTTCACGCTGATTTGCTACTAATAACAACACATATGTAGAGAATATCACATTTAAGCTTCTATATTATACAGTACTAGGTTCACTGCGTAGTATATATACTAACCTTAATGTATATATTATATTATAGAGTCTAAAGTATGAGGATCTTCTAGTAATTATCTTAGCTAGTAGGGGTAATAATGAAATAAAAAAGAGATTAAATCGGCAATTAATATAGTATTATATAAAGAGGTATTAGATGATAAGATTAGCTTTAAACTTAGTACTCTTAAACTAGTATATAGTGAATACTAGCCTATAGCTCTAAGTAAGATATTAGTTTTTAAGTAATATAGATACTTTAAATAGATGTAATAGATATATCTAGGGTAACTTAAGGTCGATTTCAAGAATATCTTTTGGCCTAGTATTTCGGCGGTCGGTAGGGCGTATTTTCAGACGAAATTAATCTTTTGAGACACTTGAAAGACCAACACCGATTCCGCAGTTCATTACATTGAAGACGGCAAGTAGCGAGGGAGATGATTTAGTGCAGAAGCCAGGGAAGGTTTAATGACGTAATATGACAGGGAGAAGTCTCTAAAGGGCATTTATATATACATGTGTACTCCGTACATGCATTCCACTCAACTTAGAAATTATAGAGATCTGATATGTAGCACATCACGCGACTTATTAGTCCAATTGTGGATGGGTGTATTGGTTTCAGGCCTTGACCCCCACCCGCAGATACAGGTGCAGACCCCAACCTAAATACCCGCGCCAATCCCGTCAAAGCCCCAGCTTACACGGTTATAATAACTTCATGTGTAATTGTCTAAAGAGGAACACGGTATATCTCGACATTTTCACACATTAATCAGTGCTAATTCGTCTCGACATTTGGCCGAAAACCCTGGCTTCCACGATGCCTGTAGTGTGGTGACAAGATATTTGATTAGCCTGTCAGAGCTAAATCGACCAGGTTTTTGAAGACAGACCGTTCTGGACCGATAGATTGGAGGCGTTGAGACGGACGAGCCGGCCGCCTCTGTCTGGGTCGGCGGTTTGCTAGCTGTAAGGAGGTGGGCATGGAATGAGCTAAAAAAAAATCAGGGCAAATCAGAGACGAGTCTCAGAACGAATGCTGATCTGGGAAGCTTTGGAATGGGCCAACGTGTTTTAGGTACCCCTTTCAAGTTATAGTAATCTGTTGGTGGCTGGGACTCGTTTTCATGTCTACTTGGCGGTTGTCAAGCTTTGTCAAACTCCCTGGGCCAATGTCTCTATAATACATTGACAACCACCAGCTAACACCATCGCCCTCACTGTATCCTAGCCGCTTAGGAAAGCAGTGTAACAAAAGATCGGAAAACTCTCAAAGAATCAAGAGTCATAGAAATGGGCTGCGCCAGAGAACATAATCCACACTCCATGACCTCTGATTGGACTTCACAGGATAAAAGTCAGTGGAACTTTTACCAATTATTCATTGACTGGAATAGATTCTACCCCATCATCCCATGGAAAGCGCTTCCCGTACACTTGAAAACCGACAAAATGCCCTACATGTCCCCGCTCTCTCAACATTTATTCATCATCTTCTATGCTACTGTGCCATTGGCTCTACATCAAGCATATTCTAGTCTGACAGGACACACGGTTGGAAAATTCAATTCATTTCTCCTTTATGGTTGGGCTTATCTCACTACTGCTATTCGAGAGGTGCTCTTACTACGTCGCCTTATACACAAATATGGCTGCTTAGATGGAGACGTGCACAGCCGCGATGGGATCCCTAATACAGGCGCAAGAAAAGTATTCGTTGGCCCGCCCAAGGCAGCATTCTTTCGCCTCGCACTTGCAGTCTTCATCACATATGACTCGGATACCTCCCCACTGGAAGCCATCACTGACGTATCTTGTTGGCCTGTTTCTTTTGTCAAACTGTGCCTTTACGGCATCACTCTTGACTTGTGGTTCTACATTTACCACCGCGCCTGCCACGAGATCCCATTCATGTGGAAGTATCACCGCACCCACCACCTGAGTAAGCACCCTACTGCTGCCATGGCTGCATGGGCCGACGACGAACAAGAGGCCACTGAACTGGTTGTTATTCCTCTGTTGACATACGCCACCTTTTGGGGTGTTGGCCTTCCACTCGGATTCTATGAGTGGTGGATCTGCTCTGAGTATGTCGTGTTTTCGGAAATTATCGGACACAGCGGCATTCGCGTTCACGTCATCTTGCCGTCGCCGATATCATGGCTACTACGCCTTTGTGACGCTGAGTTGGCAATAGAAGATCATGACCTGCATCATCGATTTGGGTGGAGGAAGAGTTTCAACTACGGCAAACAGACGAGATTGTGGGACAAGATATTTTCCAGTACATCTCCCAGACTGGAGTCAAAAGAAACCAATGTTGACTATGAGGACATTGTTTGGATGCCAATATTCTAAAATCGGCTCTCAAGAATGATAACAACATCGGTCAGACACACAAGCGAGTCACTTGAACCTCTACGCTAGAACTAAGATTTCATAAATTGATTCTCTGGAACGGCATAAATTACTATTGATACTGTCACGATGCATAAGATTGCCCGAAATTATTTGTCACAACCTTACAAAAACCCTAGCAATTCCCATAATTCTTCAGCACGGCTAGATATGAAAAAGACAACAACAATTTCAAGGTTTAATATCGTAACTATTTCGAAAAAGTGATTATGACTTCTGGACGGTTTCTGCGAGTTTTATCCTCAGTTTTATGATTGCCCGCATTTTAGTTACTGTCTTTGCCTAACTTACACCCACCTAGTCTATTATAGCCCTTTGGCCAGATGCTTTGGACTTGTGGCGGACTATGCTCTAGAGGTGTACGTACAGTCAAATGCTACTATTTCAGTTGACTAGCTGTATAGCAGATCATGGCTTTGTCTCTTGCTTAGCTCTATACTGGCACAAGCCCCTGCTAGATTCGATCCTTTTCTCTCCTCTCCAGCCTTCATGCCTGCCCACAGCGGGACTTCACTTGACCTCCAATGCCTTTTCAGTTATTCAAACAATGTCTCGGTAAAAATTGCTGGCCCAAGACATAAGAGTATGTACGTAATAGTTCTGTGGTGTTTCACTTTTTGGCAAACTGAGGCATGTCTCGGCCAAATTTTCTCCGGATCAAGTACTCATTTTGAAGACTAGTGACACCCCCTTCTTATGTAAGGAAGGGATACATCACCATGTAGCTCGACAGCTTCCTCTGACGCTTCCTTCCACAGTAAAACTGTCACAACTCATCGCAGGAAAGCTCCTCTAGCTAATACAAGCGAATTCAAGATTTTGCTACAATAATTTGCAGCATCATTGGTCCTATACTTGTCGAAAAAACTTCATGGACTCTATTTCTGCGCTTCTTCTTAGCCCATTGGCTTTGGTTGTCATATTAGTTGGCCCCTGCTGGCTGCGGCACAATCTCATATTCCGCTGCTTCGCAGTATTTGTTACCGTTGTTTTAAGTTGGAACACTGTGTGTTTCTCGCGTCAGGTTAATATGGTTATCGACTACGTCACCGGAATCTTGTCAGCGTGGTATATTATTTGGGCCACGAGTATCATGTTCTGCCAAGGATCAATCGCGTGCCGGAGGCATTGCCAGTGTTTCCGCTTCACCGACAAATCCTCCAAGTGTCTCAAGGAACCCACGACAGACTGTTCGGATATACCAGCCCGCTTCAGCTGGGGCAGATTGTTCTGGGCGCTTGACTTGGTAACAAACTTCCGCCTTGTCGGTATGGAATGGCACGAGGGCCCACGACCGAAACAGAACGTAGGCGAAGCCAATCAGTCAGCAGAAAAGCTCACCTTTGTGAGAAAACACGTTCTCAAATTGATTGGTGGCTACTTATGGATCGATCTGATCTACGAGACGCTCTTCAAAGAAACCAACGATGTTTTATCAAAGCAGAATTTGGTAACTAGATGCGGAAGTTTGCAATATCTTGGCTGTTTGTCAGTGCTCGGCACCAGCATGACAATGATTCACTCATTTTTGGCTTTACTATCGATATTTCACCAATTTTTGGGACTGTCAGAGAACGGACTGACGTTTCCTCCACTATGGGGCTCTCGTAATTCTATTTTGAGGAGTGGTTTGCAAGGTAATAATCCCGCCCCAGAAGTTTTGCATGGCTGCTTACATGATTATCATGACAGGGTTTTGGGGTGAGTTTTGGCAGGATTTATTCCGCACTGGGCTTCTGTCTTGCGGGAAAGCAGTTCTGCCAGCCAAGTATCGGGATCAGCCAGCGGCCTATGTCTTCCCGGTGTTTCTACTATCAGGTATAATGCATACTGCAGGAACACTGGCAGTAACTGGTTGCACTTGGGCCATTGGACGTACCATGGCCTTCTTTGTCCTCCAACCCTTCGGAATTATTGTGCAGAAACTGATTATTGCTGCTCTTCAACAGCTGAGCATCATCAGATATCCTAGAGGGACTAGGAAGTCAGCAGTACAACTCATGTACATGGCAGTCTGGGCGCGACTAACGCTTCCGCTACTCTTGGATGATCTACTTCTCGCTGGTATCATGAACGATTTTCTCGCGCCGTGGAGCATTTTCGAATTTATACACAGGACAATCTACTCGACTTAGATGACATAATAAATCTAGAATCGACAGCCGCTGCCATAATGGCGGGAAGGCAACTACTGAAAATCATGCTCCCTCAGGATCCATGCCCACCTATCAACTATCCCTCGTAATAAAAACAGTTGGTATTGATAACAGAAGCGTTGGTAATTTGTCGCAATCGTTCTTTGCTAGAAGCGCCGGGCGGTCCACGGCTCTGGTCAGCCTTCAGCCGCTGACTTTGGTTGCCTTCGGTGGTACTGAGCAAGGTATATGTGAGACATGTGCATACCGCGAGACACGATACATGGGGAATCTTCATTCTTCACAGTGTGCAAGGGAGGAGTCACGCGTGCTTCGGACACAATGGACTGATTGAGAAGTACTAAAGCACGAAAGCCCCTTTGTCAAACCGGCATTGGCTGGCCTAAATCGTTCTATCCGCGCCAATTTCTGCGCAGGGTTTCCGAGCGCCTCTTGAGAAAGTCATTACGACAGCATACCACCGCTTCACCATGGACGTGGAACAAGGCTTGCCTGCTGAAGAGCTTTTGACAAACAACACTGTTCATAGTGTATCATGGCGCGACGTTACCGTCACTGTCCGAGAACGGAAAACTCGGCAGCCAAAAGTCCTTCTTCACCGTGTGGAAGGGTCAGTGCAGGCCGGTCAGTCTAGCAAAAAAAAGTGTGAGCGCTTCGATATAATGGAATAAGGTGCTGACTTGACCGAAAAGGAGAATGCTGTGCCTTGATTGGGCCTTCAGGCAGTGGCAAAACAACCTTGTTGAACGTCCTGGCTCGTCGGCCAACCAACGCTTTCAGTGTACAAGGCAGCGTTCTCGTGAATGGTCGCGCCTTGTCGCAGACCAACTTTCGCCATATAAGTGCCTTTGTGGAGCAGCGCGAGGTGCTGACAGGTGGATTGAGTGTTGGAGAGAGTCTGCTCACGAACCTACGCCTAGCTAAGTAAGTCGCCTTTGCAGGTCTCAAGGCTGGATCCGCATTTACAGTGTTGAAACTAACTCTGGGCTAGTTCAACACCAAAGAAAGAAGCTATGCGCCGGATAAACACACTGCTCCAGTCTTTTGGTCTAGTTGAGCAGAAGAACACAGTGGTTGGAACTCCAATCCATCAAGGTATATCCGATGGCCAAAAACGTCGCGTCATGATCGCGAGGCAGTTGGTAGCATCACCAAAAGTACTGTTCCTCGACGAGCCTACCTCGGGTCTTGACTCTACTGCGAGTTTCGAGGTGGTGCGCTGCTTGCAAACATTGGCGAGACGGCAGAGACTTGTCATAATATGCTCCATTCATCAGCCATCCGCGGCAACTTTCAACCTTTTTCAAAAGGTACTGGTGTTGTCCGCTGGCAAACCACACTACTTTGGTGCTGTGGAGAAAGTCGCCGAGTACTATCAAAAACTCGGCATTGATATACCAATTGCGATGAATATACCAGAGTTCGTCCTCGGGTTGATCAACATTGACTTTGCCCAAGATAGAGCAGTTGTCAATCGTCGGCTCGATGAGCTTCAATCTTCCTGGGCCAACTCTGCCGCTGCCAAAGAACTGCACGAAGCGGTATTGCGTGCTGAGTGTGTAACAGAATCTTTGGTCATCGAAGCAAGCCATCGGCCAAGCCTGTATCAGCGAGCTTGGATCCTAATTATACGGAATTTGATCAAGTCATATCGTGACCCGATGGCTTACGGGATTCGTTTGCTATTCTCAATATCATTTGCGTTGCTGACAGGAACCGTGTGGCTACACTTAGACCACAACCAAGAATCCATACAGGCACTGCTCAGCGAACTTTGCTTTATCCCGTGTTTCATTTCTCTCTCGGCGATTATTTACGCGCCGGCATTTATCGAAGACCATGACCAGTTTGTACTAGACTTTCGCAACGGCCTGTATGGTCCTACAGAGTTCTTGGTGGCCAACTTTGTTGTCAGCATACCATATACGCTGCTTCTGAGCTTCCTGTTCGCCATTGTCTGCTATTGGCTATCAAATCTATCTTCTACATTAGTAGCCTTCTGGACCTGGTACTTGTGGATCTTTCTCACCTCATTTGCTGCCGAGGCACTCATAGTCTTTGTGGTATCTGTGTTCCCAAACTTCATGTTTTCCATCGCCTTGGCCTCATTTCTAAACAGTCTTTGGCTCTGCACACAAGGCTTTCTCATACCATCTGCTGAGCTGAATCATTTTTACAAATATGCATTCCACTATTGGAATTATCTTGCTTATTCATTCCAGGGGCTGATGAGCAGTCAACTTGTCGGGACAGTCTACGATTGCGGTAAAGGCTGCCACTGCATATACGGCTCAGCTGTTGCAGACCAATGTCACATCAGTGGTGAAGCCATTTTGAATTTGTACGGATACAAAGAGGGCGGACGATTTGGCAGAGATATCGGAATTGTCATTGCCATTACGATTGGTTATCGGCTGATCTCGTGGGTTCTATTACGAGTTAAGCATTAGTACTGCGTCTTCCACATAATTCAAATTCCGGTCCAGGTTGGACAAAAGCTGAGGATTGCGTTGGAGGAAGTTAAACAAGGCCGTGAGCTTGAGTTCTTGAGTTCTTGAGTTCTTGAGTTCTTGAGTTCTTGAGTTCTTGAGTTCTTGAGTTCTTGAGTTCTTGAGTTCTTGAGTTCTTGAGTTCTCGAGTCTTGGTCTTGCCGACAAAAAAGCGTTACTTTATTTCTTTCTCATGAGTAATAAAATCCTGTTCAAAGTTTAATAATGTACAGGAATAGCTCAGGCTTAATATGAAAGTCTCAGTAAAATTCTAGAGCCCTTTTATTATAGTAATACCTACGTGTTTCTATTACCTTTCTTACTTTATAAAATAAGATAAGTAAATCTACATCTTTCTTTATTTTTACCATAAAACATTAGCTGTCGAGTAATGCTAGGGGTACCGGATCGGTAGCGGTATAAGAAAAAGAATATGTTGGTAAAAATATAAATTCTGAGGGCCCAAAGCACTGTCTTAGAATGCATTCTATTTATACTAAGCGCCACTTTCAAGGTCTCCAGCAAGACTAAGACCAAGCAAGACAAGAAAAAACTCAACATCACGGCCTCTCACTCACCAAGGAGTGGGTCGTCTTTCAATAGACCGAGCAGGCCTTCAACTTCTTCCAACGCAATCCTCAGCTCTTGTTCAACCTGGCCCGTGATGAGTGCGTACGCGTACAAGAGCGTGTAGTCTTTTTCCACGACATCCAGTTCCGCCCCGGATTCCGATAATCCCAGTCCTTGCTGCTGAATGAGTGGCGAACCGACGCCCAGAGCTGCCTGTCGACGTGCCGCGTGAGTCTCTCGAAACTCAAAGATTTTGCTCAACAGCCGGTCACGCGCGCGGGCGATACTCGGGATCGCGCCCGTCAGTGGGTATTCAAGCATCGTGGAGCTGGCCAGCACTTGAAAAATATGACAGACGCGGTCGCACAGCACAGCACGCTCTCGCGCTGTGAACTCGAGCAACGCACGTTCACCACTGGAGAGGCTTGTCTTACGCTGCGCGACCAGACTCATGGAATAGAATCCATCCAGAATGCGATTCACGCTGCGCAGAATACGTCCGTTGGCCTCGAATGGAAAGGGCCCGCGCAGCTCAAACTCTGATGCGGCGCTGTGGCGGAGGGCCTCGAGGCGGTCGGCGTAGCGCTGCAGCGCAACTTGTTCACCGGATTTGAGGTAGCTTTGAGAGCAGTCGGAGCGTAAGAGGATAGAAAGTGGTCCACGCCGCCAGATGAGGCCCATTTGGAGGAACAGCACCGAGATGCCTTCTTTGAACTTGAGGCGCGCAGAGATGGGCCAAATGAATCGGCATACGGCGAGGCCCCATAAAATGCCGGTGCAGACAGATATGACACGGTGCGTCACAATTTCCCTCATCAGAGGATGAATACCGCCTTCGTCTTCGTCATTGTCGTCGACCTTTTGGCTTAGGGAGTAGGCGTAGAGTGTCGAGACGTTGTAGGCTAAAATCGTCATGCGTCCGAGTGGTGCGCGGCCGCAAGCGACAATGAGATAAAAGTTGAAGAAAGCCACAAAGCTTCCCAAAATTGCAAGCGCGGCACCATTCCCTTGGCTAACCGTCCAATTGAAGAGTGAAAAGAAGGCACCTGCAAAAGTACCCAGGAATCGAGCCCACCCGGTGGTATTGGATGCGCCGACTGTCATGGAGCAGACAATCATGAATGACAAGAGGCCCCATTCGCCACGATAATGGTTGTACATGTCGCGTGTGGCCTCAATGAATGCAAGCGACGCCCAAAGCGCAGCACCAATGCCAACCTTGAGACCAAACAAAACTATCAGCGGTCAGTTTGCTTGCCCCATCTATTCTTCGCTTTGACTTACCATCGTCACTCGCCATCCTGCGCAGGAACTGGAGGAAAGCCAGCGACAGTGTTGACAGGACCCTGCTCGCATTAGGGGCTGCATCCCACTTGTAGGTATCTCGTCGTTCACGCATTGAACGCGGGATACCCGCTGGCACGGCCGATTTCCTAATAGGCTTCACCAGAGCTTCAGTCTCTGGTGCGTCAAAGGGCAGCGTTGCAAGGGCATGGTCAGATTTGCTCCTTCGCCACCACAGAAGCCAGCGCCAGCTGCGTCGGTTATGGTCATAACTGTGCTTAAGATCCTCCAGGACGTCCAGGTAGGTTTTCATCTCTTCGCCAAAGGTTTGCAAGGTGAAGGAGAAATGCCCACAAGCAGCAGCAACCTCTTCCAGAACAATCTGAGGGTGACCACTATCATTCTCCTGCCTTATACGCTGGTAGAAACCCTGCAAAGCCTCTGCACGCGCAGTGTTGAATATTTCCAGAGATTTCGTCAGCTCCCCGCGCAGGGCTTCGTTTATGTGAATGTTAAAATCTGGAGCACCACTAAAGGGCATCTGCGTCAGCACCTGGCACAATATACCAGATAAGTTTTGCATCGGACGCTTGATTGTGCTCGCGAAATTTGTAAACAGTTGTCCAGCAGCACGAAGATCTGGGGCGTCTCTAGAGCCTGAATCCGTCGTTTGAGTGGTCTCAGCGCCGAGATAAGAGAACGGATCGATATCTCTGGTAAGAGAGGGCGTTGCAAAAGTGCTGTGTATCCGAAAGAGAATGGCATCGCGACTGTCACCATTCAAGAGTGCAAATTGAGCCTTGGCGGCACTGCGCAGGCCGCCTATAGACTGTGCCAAAGTTTCTATGGATCTTACAGTCAATCTTTCCAGGCTATAGATTCGAACATTCCCTAGCAGATAATGCTCGAATTTAGCCTCGCGGAGATGCTTCAGCATAGCGAAGTGCGCCTTGGAGTAAGCGTAGGAGTCGGGGAACTCGGGAGGGGTAGCTTCGTAGTTGGAGCTAGCGAGAAAACTCGCAGTTGCGTCGGAAAGCATGCTTCCCAGCGATACTGAGGAGTGTGTGATGGATGCTCGTAGGAGCTGACGCGCAGAAACGCGCCAGAGGAGCAGATTGACGACGGCGGTGCAGGTGATTCCCATGATGAGCATCTTGAAGACTTGGACAATCTTTTGGTTTGAAAAGACATTGTCGATGACTGCCGTTTCTTTGGTGACGACTGATATAATGGCAAGCGAAGCAAGTGTGCTAGCAACATTGACGAGTGGGTTGTTCATGCGCTGTTTCGTCCAGCCCATGATACCGAAGCCACCGCCGATGAAGACGACAACAACCAGTATGTGAGCGAGCGTTGCCAGACCAAAAACAGAGCCAACGAGTACAGATGTGGACATGGAAATGAGAGACACGAGCTCAGCATACGCTACCGCAACGATAGCTATGAGGATAGCCTCAATCATGGAGCCAGTTGAGCGAGCAGCATGAAAGTAGACAGTAATGGTGGCAACGACATGCTTGCCATTTGGTTTACCGAGAAAATCGGACAAGATTGGTACAAAGGTGGCCATGCTGGCCAGCGTGTAGGCAATTGTGCACTTCAAGACACCACGGCCAGGAGTGGTGCCAAGCCATTGGAAGAAGTGCGTAGCAGTGCTAAACGTGCCCCGCACAGCAGTGTCAATCAGCTGGGTCATAGACCATCGTCGGCGAGCCGTGGGAGTGCTTGGCAATTCATTATCGCTTTGAGAGCTATTGAGAAAGGCTCCGACATGGCCAATAGCTGGTGACGTTATATCGGCGTCCAAGGTTCCATCATCGGTTGGCCTTAATGGAGCGGCCATGTGGTAGGGAGAGTGCAAGTTGTGGCATAGGCAGAGATGAGAAGTTTAGGAGATAAGGAGGTGAGGGAGTATTGTTGCTTTGCAGACACGGATATTTTCTGTAGATGAATAGATGAAAACGTGTGAATGAGGGCGTATTGGGATAGGAAGTGGCGATACTGATGGATGATCAACGATGGATGCATGGTGAAGCGTGATGTGGTCAGGTGTGGCGCCGGCGGGGCGTTTGCGAGGCGCATAAGAGTGGCTGGTTATAGTCTGGGGTAGGTGACAGGTATTACATTCTGGTGTAGGAATCAAACGCACGATTTACGATTTACAGCAAGATCTAGCATTCAGGATGAGATACAAAAGGTCAATTCTGAGTAGCTACTCTTGGGCTATTGAAATGGACAATGTCTGGGAGAGACAAGAACAAGGTTACGTACAACTTGTGTGTAGCACTGGTAGGTGTCTGACAGGTACTTCACTGCTGGAGGGGAGAGCTTTCGCAGGCCCAGCTTTCAAAGAGATATGCTGTGGAACAAAGGAAGCAAGCTTGGTAGATGAAATCGCACATGGTGTAGCAAGGAGATTTTCATTGCTTCAATGCACATGCAATAAGAAGGATTTATGCATGAGTAAATCAAGGCTATATCAAGGGCAATTATGACGACAAGGCTGCTTGCTGCATTCATCTGCGAGCATCCCACTACCAGTAATGCGACCACTAATAAAAAGGGGACCAAAGCAGGCTCTCCAGCGTTCGTCTCGAGACGGTTAGTGGGGTCCTGGCGGAAACACTATTGGTGCATTCACTGCCCTGGGAACGCTGCATAGAGAAAGTAAACAATAGATCAGCGCAAAGAGGTCCCAGGTAAACAAAGCATACTGCAGGGGCGAGCGTTTGATATTGGAGAGCTTTGTCGTCCAAGTACACTCATTGTACTGATACGCAGTATGGGAAGCCCTGTGACGTCTGGCCGCAAATCAAGATGGGGCTGTAATCTCGCAATCTTGGGCCGGCCGTATCAATTGTGCATAGGCCACGCTATAGCAAACCAGAGGCAAAAATATCACATACTAACTATTTAATTACTGAGGCTTTGGCAGGCACATGATGCATCCCCTACAGCCCCTGTAGTCCCCAGAGCTTCCAGTGGAGTCACCGCGTACCTAGTAGTAGGTAGGTACTAAGTAAAACAGGGTAGCCCCTCAGTAAAACCCCCCTATTAAGATGGCTGTAATTCCCAAGGTACCTCGTGCCACCGCAAAATGCCCGCTTGTCTCGGGTCACTCACTTGGCTTCGCGCCGACTCTGAAATGGTGTGCACACCTTTCGGCTCCAACACCATACCAACTTCGTCGCGTACCGTCATTTGTTTGGTTTTAGCTCGCAACAAAGACCGCTTTGTTTTCATGCACCTGCCAGCTTACTTTTCCGTCTCTTCACTCTCCGCGCGACCTGCTCCGGCCACTCACAACCTTAACGAACGACGCCAGCATCCGCCTCTCCCTCTGACGCCGCACCGTCGCGGCCATACTGGCCAAGCCCCTCTGTCACCTTCAATCCCGAGTCTGCAACATAGCTCGTCAACCTCGGAGACTGATACATCCAACCACGCTCAAAATCGCCGCCATAGCGTCTCGCCTCTTCATCGCACGCTCGTCGCCTCTGCCTCATCCACGTATTCGACTCAACGACACAGTCTCCATCTATATCCACCCGCCGCTGCCCTGCATCCCGTCCTTGCCGCCGCCGCGTTTCCTCACCGGCCTCACGGTAGCCATGACCACTTGGTAACGCCACGCCTCAACAACAGCACTGCCTCTGCGCGCCTCACCATGCCGCCTGGAGACAGACCAAGGCAGCCGCCCTCTGTCGTCCGAGCCGCCGCGAACCGGGTGACCCCTCTTACCCCCAAAGTCGCTTCCAAAGGTGTTCCTGTGTTCGGCACGCTGGCCAGGAGACCTCAAGGCACTGCCACCACGGTTGCGCACGACTTTGCCTCTCCCGTCTCTGCTTTTCTCGCTACAAACGTGACCCCTCGCACCGGCCATAGGCAGACCCGTGTCGACAGCACAAACAGCACTCCCACAACTACACCGAACCCGGATAACCGCGCCGATGAATGGGATCGTGACAGTCCGCGCCCTGGCAGCATGGGCCTTGCCTCGCCTCCAGATGGTGGCCTGAAGCCATCGCAGCCATCCGACATGCCGACCGACTCCAACGATGCCAATAAGTTCTTTTATGCCAGCGATGCAAAGAGTATCCAAACCCCTGGCCAGCAACGTCAACCACCATCCACCATGCAAAAGGGCCCTACCTTCTTCTTCGCCAATGCCGCTCCAAACAACGGCGTCGATCGCTCAGCGACTGGCACACCACAATCCGCGCCTCTACTATCACCTAGTCTTAATACTCAGGATGCTTCATCTACCAAATTCTTCTACGCCAATGGGACACCTGAAATGGAGCCCAAATCAACTTTTCCAACCTCCAATCCCAACTCGACCTTGTCGTCAGGCCCTCGTCTACCACCTGGAGGACGTCCTCCCCTGGGTTCCTCTGCCACCGTTGTCGGTGGGCTCCAGCGTCCCGCATCGCCTCTGAAGTACATTCCGACGTCTACACCAGCTTTGAACCCTATTCTGAGAACGGCAATACCGCCCGTGTCACCAAACAGGTCCCAAACAAGCCCGCCTTCCACTGTCTCCCACAATGCCGAAGGCCAGCGTGGAATGAGGCGAGTTAGCATCGACGCGCCGCCAAAATCTCGCCGACGCCAGTCCCGAACCAACAACAGCCCCGGTCCAGAGCTGCAGTTGGCTCCGAGTATAACCATATCGCCCAATCTTTCCGACAGCGCATCACCACCGGCCAGTCCTGGAATATCGCAGACAACTATGACTATGGCTTCCCTTTTGCATGCAGCGGACGACTTACAGGGCTCTGATGAAGAAGGTGATACCCTTTCAGAACCGCAAAGTCCGAGCAAGTCTCACTTTTCGGATGGTGTGAACGAACTCGTTGCCAACGCTCGCAGAGAACGCAAAGTCCAGGATCTCGAGATCACTAATGCATCGCTCGAGGCCATCAACAGAACACTGGAAAGACAACTTCGCAAACAGACTGCTGAACTACGCCGCTACCGCCGTCTTTCTCGCTCCGGTCGACTATCTCTCACGTCTGCGCCAAACAGTCGTGTGGTGTCAGAAGCCCTCACCGACCCGCCAGTGGATCTATCTGATCTTAGTGAAATCGACGAGACTGAAGAGGAAGAGGGGGAATTTGACGACTCCATTGAAGAGTCTGACGCTTCCATGACCGATACGGCATCCATGTCTGCCATTTCCGTCGGTGTGATGCGTCGAAAGCGTGATGAGAAACGTCTGCAGCTTGACCTCGAAAAGCACCAGGAGCTGCTGATTGATAGCCAAAAGATGAACCAAAGTATCAAGCGCTGTCTAAGCTGGACCGAAACATTGATCAGAGAAGGGCAAAAGGCCCTAGAGTATCACGTTCGCGTTTCCGATGTTGAGTTTGGAGGCCGTGTGCTCGCCCCAGTCGACGAAGACGACTACGACCTATCATTTCAAGATGTTGATGGCCATGATATGGCTGCCAAACGGCTGACACCTTCGTCACCACCCAAAGCTCAACCAGATCGCGACAGTGGGATCGAGTTGCCGCCAGGCGAAGACGGCTCATAACAGTCATTATGAGCCACAATTACCCAAAAATCTAACACCATCTTTCATGCAAGACCTGGTCGTCATGCACAGCACACATCGCCACTCCACACTCATTTTAGCCATCAGTCCACGACCTTCGTGCCCGCTGCCCTTGTCGCTCATGTCCACCATTTCCCGACAATGCCGACAGATTCTTTCAACGCCATTGTTTTACTACACCATATATCCTTTCCATATTGTACGGGAAGATCCATTCTGGACTGGAGACTTTTGCATGCGATCACGGCGTGGTTTCTTTCTCTTCTACAGCCAACGGGATTTGGCTCCCTCTTTTTGCTTTCAGCAATAATTCGCGGTTGTCGATTGGTCACTCTGAAATTTTTTTTATACTATTTTTTTTTTTCATTTGTTTTCATTGCTTGCTGGATGCATCGTCGGCTTCTTTTGCTCATTGCACATTCTATCATTCACTGTACTCTCTTTTTGTTGTCCATACACACGAGATACCCTCTTCATTAGCACGCAAAACACACACACGCACACACATACACACACACACACACACATTCGGAAACGGACGGATTTATCTGCCGAGAGAAGGAGATTCATCAGCTTGGCTGTTCTTTTCTCGATTTGCAGTTGCTATCATTTTTTTTTGGTACATCGATCTCATTGTTGACCCGTAGAATAGCCATACACAAGGCGGCCGGGTTGCTTTTTACAAAATACGTACATGGACGGAAAATTGGAAAATACCCCAATTAAACATTGCCTCATGTGAGAACCTGCGCACACTGCCAGGAAGACGTAAAACCAACATGTGCCCAAATGTAAGCAAGTGAAACCCTCCCTTTCCCAATGTACATCTCCCCATCGCAATACGCTAGTGCGCGATTAGTTTCGCCGTCTTGTCGTCATCAAGTCTCGTCGTGCGTGCTCCGAACCCATCTGCAAAGGCCAGGCTATATAATGACGGCCTTTACAGAGCAACCCCGCCAATAAATAGCTTTGATACAGTACATCAATCAAAGCCATGACGCCATCATGCTCAACGCTAGGCGGCAGATTTAGGGTGTCAGTGACACGCGCCAACCGAAGGCATCATATGATGATGGAAACTGAGGAACAGAGTGTACATTACACATATGTGAGAACTAACAACCCTCTGGGGTCGAAATCAAGTGAGCATGTAATTAGCAATCGGCTAGTTCTATCGTGTAGCAATAAAGACCATGATCAAAATGAATTCCCTATTCTTGAGTTGTTTCCCTTCCTGTAACGCCTAGTAAACATACAAGCAATTATGTTATCAATGCCTTCGTTGGCGCACTTCAGCCTTGTTACTTCACACTTTATTCCAAGCTCCTTTATTCCGCCAACTCCTTCCACCCCCGCATCAAACTAGGCCACCTATGCCGATGGCGGGCGCTGCGGCTGCGGCTGCGGCTTGCGAACAAGTTTGATCTTGGGTCGTGAAGACGCGCTCAGTGGCGTCTCCGGCGCTGGGCTTCCGACACCTCCCAATATGCCGCTCGGTGTATGAGCGGCCTTTGGAGGAGCGGGCGTCGACGATGTGTTGACGCTAATCTTGGGCTTCGGCGCGGGCGTCTGGTGAGGCGAGGACGCGGCGCTGCCCGAAGGCAGTGGTCGTCGAATGACACCGCCCGAAGGCAGCGGCTTGCGATTCTTGAGAGGGGTGTCCTCGTTGGAGGATTCGCGTCGCAGACTTCCCGGGAGGGCCGTTCTGGCTGGTGTAGGGGTAGAAGACATGGATTTCCCGAGAATGACAGCGAGCCGGCTGGTGTTTGACGTCTTGAGGGTCACCATGCGCCTCTTCTTCCACTGGCCCTTGACGTCCGAAGGCGTCTCCGTCTTGGGGCGCTTGGGTGCGGGCGACGCATACTCCTCCTTCTCTGGCCGGGGCCGCTTAATTACCGGCAGCGGAGTAGATTTCGACGACCCATTTGTTGCAGGCTTGCTGTGAGCAACAATGCTATCCAGCACGCCCGGGGGGTTAGGTGAAGGTCGATGAGTGGAAGAAAAAGATGGTTTGGGCGATTGTCGATGGATGGAAGAAAGAGACGGCTTGGTGCTGATTTTGATGGACGATGTCCTTCCAATGATAGGTGGCCTCTTGACATCACCACCATACGATGATGACGCTGGTGCCGGTGCCGGCGCCGGGGTTGGTTCTAGCGCTGCTGCTGGTGCTGGCGCCGGGACTGAGAGCGGGACCTTTGGCATGATCTTGTAGTAAGACTTAAAGTTGACGATGAGGCGATTCGCGAGTTGCTGTACAGGTCGCTCTGTCTTCCAGCGCTTGGGCAGGCTGAGAGTCAAGAGCCAGCTATGCGCCTCCTCAAACATCATCGAGGCAAGGTCCAAGAGACTCTCAACCTCCATGCGGCCCAGCTCTTGGTGGTCGAGGGCCTTGCGCATGGCGTTGCTGTAATGTCTTTCATCAGCAACATATGTCTCCTCCATTTCCTTCTTCAGAGCTTTCAGAGCAGAATCCAGATTCTCCTTGCGGGCAAACATTTCCTTTCTTGCTTCAATCTCTTGAGCACTATCTTGCACAAGAAGTAGGCCGTCGCCGTCGTCAGCAGAAGGTTCGACCTTAGCAACCTTTGCATGCTCGCCAAAGGCAATGGCAGCAAAGCCACGAGCAACAGCAGCAATCAGCTTCGATCGCACGTAGGGGGAGCGATCTGTCTGATACGAGTACATCAGAAAACTGAAAAAGGTAGGGTCCATCATCGCACCAAGGTCAATCAAGGCCTCGAAGCACTTGATGCGAATCAAATCTCGTGTTCCGTCCAAAAGGTACTGTCCAAAGTCTGTCAAGTTTTTCGGAATCACTTCCGCCTTCATCAAGCGCTGCTTCGCATCTAGTCCAGCGACTGTCCAAGTGTTTCGGTAGGAATTGGTCCATTCGTCACGGCGGAGTACTCGCTCGATTTGTTCCAGAGCGTCTTCCAAAAATGCATTCTCTTCCTCATTGGGAATCTTGTTTTGCCGTGTCAGCCAGTCGTCCTGCTTGGACGGAATAAGAGAGGTAGCGAGCGATTCGACAAGGAAACCAATATAGAAATGATCCGAGTATGGGTTGCCTTCATTGTTGTTCAGGCGAAGTTGGTCGAGAATGAAGCGGCGCGCTTCCATTGGGCACTTATTAGTGTGGTCGCGGACCTCGGCGATGGCCTTGATGATGGCACAGCGAACGTTGTATTGCTTTTTATCGGTGAAGTCGTTCGGACGAGGCTGATTCGTTTGTTCGTAGCAATACATTTCCCGGAAGGCCCGCATGAGCTGGCGCATTCCTAGCAGTGGAATGTCTTTGATGTTGGACTGTCGGGTCAGAGCAGCTGCCGCCATTGTGCGAATTCCGTGGAAATACCGGCGGTCGATGAGTGTTCGTACTAAGAAACCAGAGGCAATTGGGTGAAGCGGGCCCTGTGCGAGGTACAGCATGGCATCTTGTTGCGCAACTACATCTCTGTCTTGTTGCAGCTGCGACACATACATGTACGGCTCCAAAGTCCGCGACATGTCAGATGCCCACTCAAAATCGGCATCGAGACGAATCCATTCATAAGATTCTTGGTCCATTTTCCGCTCCGTCTCGGGGTCCCAGTCAATCAGTTCCCACTCGCGTTGATCTTCGGGAGTTTGCAACACGTCTCCCAGACAATATAGTAAAGCATCATCATTGTTCTCGGCGATTTCCATGCTTTGTCCTGTGCTGTGCTTCTCCTTCATTCGCCGCGTCCGCTTGAGTCGCTTGTATTTCGTATTATAAGGAATCTCGAATTTGGTGGCTCTGGTAGCATCTTCGCGAATTTCAAGAATATGCTCGTACGGCGTTCCATCAGCCTCATGAATTCGTACAGTCATCGGGCCGGTAAAAAGGGGCTGAGTTTCTCCGCGAGGCACTTCAGCCCGTCGTTCTTTGATCTCTCGCAGAAAGTCGTCCTTCTCAAGTTGAGGTTTCTTTGCTTTGTGAAGTTGTACTTGATTCAGGGTCAATTCAACACAAAGCCTCTTTTTGTTAAATCGGGCTTTGACGTCAAATCTCGGGCAGCCAGACCCGTAGACCCATTGATTCCAAAATGTCTCTAGGCGATATCGGGATCCTTTTTCGCATAATGTTCTGAACTTTTCGGTGTCCAGAATCGTCGATTTGTCGCTTCCTTCGATCTGCGCACGCGTCAAAAGCTTTTGCAGTACTCTTGTCAATCCGTGCCCGCCAGATGCCTTATTCATGCGCTTGTCCAGGATGAAAAACACGAGAGGTGCTTTGAGTGTCATTAGACCGACTTCTGCGTCGTCGAGATGCAGGTTCGCGCCGAGGTCAAAGATGGCAGGACGACCAACATCAAGCTCAATAAGCTTGTCGGACATGATCTTCATGCGGAAGCGATACTCATTGTTTCCGCAGATGCGCTTCATGAACAAATCTGTCATGTAGTGAGCCATACCTACTACGAGCCACATATCGTTTCGAGTGTTGGGTATCATGTTAATGCCAATCCATTGTGACGTCAATGTGAGAACAAGCTGTCTTGTCACTTCGATTTCAGTATCGATGACGTCCTCTGGATATAGCAGGCGGTTGCTTGCAAGTCCCAGCGAGTGCAATGCTACTGTATCGTCGACCAAATCGTCCACAAAACAGAGCTTGAAATTGGAAAATGGATAGCGCGCAAATGTGTATGTGAGAAAATCGGCGGCCATGGTGAGCGCGGCCGAAGTATGCCTTACCCAGTCGCCGCGTCCAGGCAAGCAATATGCATGGACTTTCAAGGCGCTCATACCAAGCTTGACCTCGTCTTCTTCAGTTCGAAATTCAGAAGATAGGTCAATGTGCTCGAATGGGCCAACAGCAAAGCCGAGTTTCTGAACAGATACTTTCTTCTCAGGTTCAAAGGTCATGATTTTCTTGGACTCGTCGTCTGGATCCGTGGTTTCCTCCACGAGAAAGCCTGAACATACCACGGACATTTCCCGAAGCTTGTCCTCTTCGGCGAGCTTATACGACTGGTCGAGAGAGCCCGTTTCCTTCTTCGTTGCCAAAGCTTGCTGCAAGGCATCTCCGAGTGTTCTCGGGTGCGTGATGGAGACGCGCCAATCGCATCGTGAGCCGTGGTCGTCGATGCAGGGGAAAATGCAACTCGCAGTGCCTGGCTGTATTGAATGACGAGTGTACATGTGTGTGAAGCGGTTGTCCAGAGAGTCCACTCCCACGAAATGCAATCCATCGCGAGGGTTCCTGTTGACGAATGGGACAGTGATTTTGTATTGCTTATGCGACTTGTCTGGGGCATCGAGAGTCGACATTGACTTCCTAACGATCAATCTCGGGCGATCTCTGTCGTCCCTGCCACGTAGCTTCACTTTCAAAGACCCGTATGCCGGCGTACACCCCTCAAATTCTCTATTCTCAGCGGGAACGTCGGATTTTCGGCTGTGAAAAACTCCTCGCGCGCGGATGCGGCGCAGGTCGTAGTGCTCCGCCCTCCAATTCCAACCCTCGGGTTGGGAGAGCTTCTTGTACGGGTCATTGTACTCTGCAGCGGCTCGTCTCTTGGGGCCCTCGATCGCTTCGCCGTTGACTTCACGCATCTCGGCAATGGTGATTCGGTTCGTGTCGATTTCGCATTGTGCCGCGTCGAGGAACACTTCTTCGACCTTGTCGTTGAAGGTTACGAGGAAGACATCTGTGCTTCCGTGAATGCACTTGTCGCGAAAGTCCACCTCTAGGTTGACCTCTTGCTTGAGGACAAAATACTCCATCACAGGAAGGTCGTCGATGGGCGGCAAGTCGTCGTAGCCGTTCACGAACGGGCGCTGGGATGCAGACTCCATCGTTGCCGTTGTTTAGAAACGATGCAAGAGACAGCTTGGAGAATCGCAATTCGTGGTCAGACTTTTCTTATGTATGGGAGAGCTGGTGCGACGGGAGTTTTGGGCGGCGCCACCTCGATGCGAGTGGTGCCAGCAGCTTCTTCGTCTGGGAGGTTGGCGCATGGGGTTAGGCGGGCATCGCCAGCCGTGGTCGTGGTACACTCGCAGTGTATGTATGGCTTAGAAAAAAGCTACTGGTTTCCTTTTCCGCGAATTCGCGCGGGGCAGGGACTTGGCTGCCTCCACGTTGTTGCGCTTTCTGTCGCAAAGTATCTGTGGTGGTGATGAAGTAGGCATGTTGCCAGCCGCGTTTGACCATCACGAAGCTTGACGCACGGACCAACTGTGGCTCTACACGTAACTAATAACTCCTCCACAGTCATCAGCCTTATTAAGCCGCCACCAAAACCATAACTATTATTTTGGCCTTTTCAAGGTTTGATGTTGTCTGATTTTCATCTTTCTCTTACATTGTTCGGCCCCGAAATCTCGTATCGACATTACGACTCCTCTTCTTGGCACATATCTTGCTCGGTCATGTAGCACATAGCAAGCGCCGGAATCACGTATGCTGGATCATGGTTCACCTCAGAACAGAGTGACTGGTCAAAAGTATTTGTTATTTTACACTATACACTACAGGAGTGTGGCTTCAGCCTATCTATGCTTGACTTGCTCACAGCTGAGTTGAAAAATCCGATGCGCCACGAGCCACTTAACTATCCCCCAAAATTTCCGTGTACCATTCCAAACGCCTTCCCGAAGAAATCGTCCAAAGTGTTGCTAAATCCACGACGACACGCACCAAAGTTGATCCGAGGGAGAAAACATGGCAAGAGGCAATTCAAGGTTTTGACCGCTTGTCTCGTCGCCTTTTCCGTGCTCTGGCCTTTAAAAGCTCATCATCACGATAATCTTCAGGCAAATCAAAGTCCATCTCTGCAATGTCCGGTATCGGATGCCCCCAGGCCAGGATGTTTCTCCCAGCTCGCCGATGCTTATTGAGCGCTCCATCGCGTTCATATTTCTTGCTAAAAAAAGATTTGAACTCCTTTGGAGTCTCGGATTGTCTCGGTGTTATAGCTACCGAATTAGACCGGGGACGCTTCGCCGCCATCTTTGAGCGAGCCATGGCTTCTTGCCGCAACTGTTTTGCTGGCGATGATGAAGAGGCTTCACTGCTGTTGTCTTGTGAATTCATCAAAGCGTCCTCGTCTTCTTCATCAATACCGCGACCATCCTCACTCCTACTTTGGTGGGTTGGGGTGCTGTCATTGACGTCGTCCATCTCCTCGTCTTCTGCGTCACCGATATCTTGGACTTCTTTGAGCTCTTCTTGAGCGTTCTCGGCGGCTAACGTCCGTTCTCTCTCTTGTTTCCGGCGCTTCTCCTCCAAGCTCCAATTCTTAAACTTGTCGATAATGCCTTGGCAGCCTTTGATGAAATGAGCCCGCGCAGGCTCAAACGTCTTCTTCTTTGTCTCGGTGATTCCACTGACGCCCATGACTCTAAGCCAGTCGTGGCCTTGCAGGCCCTCAAGCAGTCGTATAATTTGATCCTTTTCGTGTTGTGCGCGTCCTTTTTCCGAGTTTCGTATTGATCTCTCGACCCTCTCGGCTCGTCGGTGTATAGGTTCAAAGGTGCTGTCTGGTAGAGGGTCCTCTAGCGCCCGGTTTTTGTACTGTGCCTCCAAAAACCCAAAATCTATTTGTTGCGCATCAAAGACATCAGTATACAGAGCATCGCCATAACCTCGGACAGGAAACATGTCTTGTTGTGGTTGTGAGGGTCCAGCTTGAGGGAGGCGTCGAGAGCCCGAGTCGACGATTATGATGGGGGTATCGAGGTTCAATAAATCTGCAGGAGCTGTCAGTGTTGTCTTTCTTGGCATTGCAGAAAACAAACATGGATCATTACATACGTTGTTCTTTGGGCTCGTTGCCAATGACCTCGTCATAGTCTGGAAAGTAGGCGGAGAGGTCGCTTTTGAAGCGCGTAGCCTCCTGGGACCGCAGTTTGCGGCCAGGCTCTCGGCCTGGGTCCTTTGTACCGGCCATGTCGGGCTGGAGTCTATCCAGCTCGTGCTTGATGCCATTGATAACTTTTTCCTTGTGCCTCGTGACGTTGAGATTTGCTTCGGGGGACGTGGTGCACAGCGCAGCAGGGGCGGCCGCAACCGCTACTGGTTGCTGTGGTGGTGTTGGGAGGGGGGGCTGCACCTTCTGCGGTGGTGGTGGTGCGGCGGAGGGCCTGGCGACAATCTCGACGGCGATTCTCGTCTTCTTGGTATTGACCGTGGCAAAGTCGTGGCCGGTGGCCTCGATGGCTCGCTTGGTGCGACGTGCCTGCGGCTGTTGCTGCGGCGGCGGGTGGTGGAAGAGGGCCGGCGTCGCGCGTGCCATGGGAGCGTGCCTGTTGAGGTGAGGAGGTACTTCAGGTCGTCGGGTCGAGCGGGTGACGGAAGCCATGGACAATATGGCAGCGGCCTGGCATTGTACTTGGCGAAGGTCGTAGTGCCGCTCGCGCGACAGATGGCTGATGACTTTGCGCCGGAGCGATGTGCCTTTTTTTCCTTCTCGTCGAAAAGATCACGGACTGCCCTGCGTAAAACCGGTTGATGCGGATCCGCCTAAGCAAACAGGGAGGTTGACGCCTACAAGAGGTCAGCTAGCGCCTTGCGTTGAGCGCTCGCACGGGGCATTCACTGGGGGTTTACAGAACCTCGAGGCGCAAGTTGTAGTGAAGTCACAGGGATCCACGCCTGTGCTCGGGCAGTCATACCTAGGCGGACCTTTCCTGACGCGACTCGACTCAAACGTGGAACTTTTCGCCCTCGTTTGCACTACCCTGTGTTAACGATGTGTTGATTAAGATGTCTGCCACAGCATACCTCGCGTGCAGAAGCGAGAATACGAATGTTCTTACTGTCAGAAGTCAAATTTCGCATGTTTGGGAAGTCTTGTGCTCTTCTCATCCTGTCTTACCAGAGTATGGTCCACGAAACCCGGTCTACGAGTAAAAGAGCTCACAAAGATTGTTATAGATTCTGTTTTCCGATTATTGAAAAAGAGGATGACAAAAGTCTCGATGTTGGTAGGAAAATGCTCAAGGGCGACTGCTTCGAGAGCACCCAGGTGGCACGGCATAGTCAGGATCATGCTCCTAAGATGAGCTTTTATGGCCAGTGTATTGGCTATGTATAGTTTGTCATATATCTCGTACAGAAACTTCACACCCATAACGCCATTAATGACCAGTAAGTAACCCGACCAAGCAAAGGTTCAATAGTGCCGCCCAAGTTTGAGACGCTGTCCGCTTGCTCCCAACAGCGCGCACGCTCGCGTCTGCTGAACCGGAAATTGCAGTCAGATATTACACGTACTCATACTCTTTTTCCTCGATAGATCTGATTAGCTTTTGGTATTTTTGTTGCGCCTCTTCCTCGGCGTCGATACGAGGTATCTGGCGCGATGGGGTCATCGACGCCCTGTTGGATCCAGCGCTCACTGTCCATAGCACGCCAGGCTTCACAATCTCCGCCTTTTCTTGCTCTGCATTTGAGACTGGGCTATTTTTCTCAATGCCTTTATTTGTCTCGACTTCGTCGGGGTTTTGAGCATGGCGGGGAAGCTGCATGGCAAGAAGTACATACTCGGCACGTGTCATGTTGTCCATGACGTCGTCCATGTATCTTCTAACTTCGTCTTGTGGTGCCACGACCCTTGCAAGATTCTCCAGGTGCCGACCAGTGTTGGTCTGAAGACGGATGGTGACAGGTTGGTAGTAATCAAGTTGGGGATCCCCTCCATATTCCGACGTGCTTCCTTTGCGCACAATGAGGAAGGATGCAACCACTTGTTGGCCGGATGTAGTTGGCAAAAACTCCAATATGCTGAACTTTGGAAATAGAAACCGGTCACCGGCTCCAAAGTCGAAACAAACAGCAGCAATGTCTGGTCTGGAGGCAGCAGCTGGAGCTTTCGCACGCATGGGCTGTTGAGGGTTGATGTTATTCGTCAAAAGAGGCTGCTGCGTTCTCATGCCGTTATTGGGAACTCCGTTGGGAGTCAGCTGTCGTCCTGAGGGCTGAGCATGAAAGCCTTGCGGGGCAGTCTTTGCGTCTCTATTGAGACGATCAAGGGTCTCCTTTAGGTCTGTCGCGTCAGTGTTTCCTGGACGGTTTTCCGCGATTCTGCGAATCATGTCTCTCGTCCGGACGTCCTCAAGTGCAGTTTTGACCAGGAGGACGACAAGAGGGTCGCTTCCGGGGGGTGGGCGCAGCTCGCTCGACTTTTGGTTCGGGTTTGAAGCCAAGACAATGTCAAGAATTGTGCGAACTTCCTCTGCAAAGTACTTGACGGTTCTCCCATCAACCGACAACCTATCCGCCGACGGGCCCTGCTGGCCGCCTTTACTCTTATATTCGGCGTTCAGTTGGTCGATGATCTTTTGAAAATGGGCCAGTTCACCGGGCTTGGCCTGACCGACAGCAACACGCTTCATCAGGTCCCGCAATTCCGGGTCGCTAGAGGCTTTCTGAGCAAGCAGCGCAATGACAGGGTCTGTTGTAGCGGGCTTTGCGGCCGCGGGCGCTGGACTGGCACCTGGAGTTGCAGAAGCCCGCGGGGGGGCGGCTTGCTGGGACGGTCCCGGAGAGGCAGTGTGTGCTGCTCTCATGGCAGGAGTAGCCGGAGGTTGTACCGGAGCCGACGCTGCTCCTGTCGACATACTAGGCGCAATTCCTTGTGGATGGTTTGCAGGTGTTGGGAGGCGTTGTGCACTGCCTGCGCTGGGCGTGACATTATTTGGTGCAGGTGACGGTGTAGCTTGTTGGCTAGTTGGTTGTGCACCAGGCTGAGGAGGTTGGGAGTGCGGTGAAGGGGAATGTGTGGACGTTGACCTGTTCATCGGGCTTGACATGTTGTGCGGTTGTGCTGGCGGTGGCATGGCACCATTGGCAGGTCCATACTGAATGATGGGACGAGCAGGCTGCTGCTGGGGTGGTTTCTGAAGCACTTGAGGTGAAGACTTTTGCTTGGGCCCTTTGACTGCGTACATGGTCGCCTCGACAATGTGCGGTTCGATGGTGATTGTGACATTGCCAATTTTGTTCATAGAGTCTTTGGGAGGGTTCTTGGGATCTTCGATGAGCACACCCTTTTTCTTGTGCGGTTTTGTCCAGTACTTTTCGAACAAGCCTTCGCTGATCCATCGTTGTCTCGACCGCGCAAGTGACTCGGCAAGAACACCACTATGAAAAAAGACAATAGTTAGCTTGCTGTTTTGAATCAAGTGAAGGCATTGGTCGTAGCCATTGAATGTACAAACCTTTCCGAGATGGATTGGTATTCCTCTGGGGACAGGTCGTGGGACTGAGCGACCTCGATGGTTGGCAGCGGCTTGCCTGATTCGACAGAGGTTGGCAATGGCGGGCGCGGAGGTGTCGGCGGCGATGGCTCAACGATGGGCTCTGGAGGCGGCGGAGGAGGAGTAGGAGTCTTTGTACGGTCGCGAGCTGAAGCATTGCGGCGCTTGGCGAGCTGCTCTGCGCGGGCCGCAGCCCGGGCCGGCAGCTTTCTCTTCCTCTCCATGGCGACAAAAGAGTGGTGAGTTGGCTGGCCTAGGACGCGGCGAGAGGCTAGCAAATCATGATACCTGTTGACGGGGACGCAGAGCGGGCTGCTTTGGGAGGTGAGGAGAAAGCAGCCGCAGTCTCTCGTGATTGGGAGTAAAGGGCCTGCCTTTGGGGGTTTGTCCTTTGTCGAGAAGCGAGGTGCAAGAGCAGGGAAACGGAGCAGCAAGGCGTGCCAGAAGAGCAGCAGCGCCGCAGTCAGTGCCCGTTGAGGTCCGCGTACGAGCCAGCGGCAGCGAGGGCACTGTGTTGAGCGCGCGCTGTGATTGGCTTACGCGCAAGGCGGAGTCGGCAGCCCAAGCCAAGTCGGCCTGTTGGGGCCTGCGATTGGTTGCTGTCGCTGGCTGGTTCCGCCGCTAGAGGCCTGGAGGGCAGCTCAAAAAACAATGCTTGGTGGATTCCAGGTCATTTCAGCGGGCTTACGAGCCTTGCAGCCACTACAACAGTGCTATAGTGTCCCCAAGTAATATCGAGCAGCTTTGGGTTCGTTGGTGACTCTCTCTGAAATTCGTTGGGCCCACTGTAGAATGGTCCAAGCAGGAACGCAGATGCCGAACCAGCCGCTAAAGCCTCCAGCTCACAACCACCGCGACACTGAAAACCCACTTCACGGCGGCGGCTATAGCACCTCCGGGCCCACACCGAAACGCGACAAGGCACCACCAATCTCTGCGACTGATAGCGTATTCGTAGACGGGCAGCTGCACAAGTCACATTCGATGACTCGCGAGTTCAGCCTTGATCAATGTGAAAAATGGAGAGTAGGTCAAATAAGTAATTCAGAATTAAGGGTGAGGTTCCAGGAGTGTTTGCCGACTATCTGGACCCCCCTGTCTCGGCAACACGCCGAAGGCTCGACTCGTACCTTCTAAAGCCTTGGCCTGACTCTAGCCTTGATTTGTAGGCTGTTATTAGGTGTCCATTCCACTAACATCACGCACCTTGACACCCACTCATCCACTGCGAGATACAGTGCTTGAAGTGCGTTCTTCGCTGCGGTTACGCGTCGTGCGCTGCCTTCTAGCCACCTCGGTACCTACTATATCACTGGCCCCACGTTGTTTGTCTGACCAGCCTTGCCGCCATCACCGCCGATTGTGACGGTCTTGTGACCAAGAAGGCAGGACGAAGGCTCAATAAGTAACAGCAATATGACTTCAGCCCTTCTCACAGCTTCGCTCGCCATTGCCGCGGCTCCCTTCCTCTTCTACACTGTATTCCTGGGCGTCTCAACAATCCCCTTTGTCCAGCGTCAGTGAGTAGGCCCCTTGCTGCTTGTCGGATTACCCGTCGGCTAAATCGAATAGCGCATTATATGCTCACAAAATAAATACACTGTTCCTGTATGACGTGAATGAGCCGACCTACTGGGGCTTTGCCAGTGCGCGCCTTTGCCTCACCATGCTCCGTCTCCTCTCACTTCACTAACCTGCAGCGCAGAGAACCAAGTAACGCCATTCAGTCTCACAACACCAGATCACGAGTCCATCTATGCCTGGCATATTCTTCCACTTCCGCTGTACTACAAGAATGAGGACAATTTGGCCGTCCAGCCCTCCGGCTTGGCTGTGGACATTACCAAGACTGAGGCCTTTAAATTATTGAAAAGCAACCCTGACGCAAAGCTGGTTCTATCATGCAAGTGCTCATACATTCGTTCAGTTCCTAGTTACTAACGAGTTTTGTGTAGTTCATGGAGTATGAAGCTTCGTACCCATCGTTCTGGTAATGCATAGCTAACCTGCTTTGCAGAATGCCGGACACGTTGCCCAGGGAATGCGGCCCGAGACCTTCCACGCACTGACGGATACAAGCTCGTATCATGTCTTGTCCATTGACTACCGCGGTTTTGGCCACTCGGGTGGTGTGCCCAGTGAGGCCGGGCTGATCCGGGATGCGCATACATTGGTCGAGTGGGCGATCACTGTCGCCGGCGTTTCTCCCGATCGCATCGTCATCCTTGGCCAGAGCCTAGGAACAGCCGTCGCCACTGCCGTCGCCGAGAAATACTCCGGACAGGGCGTCGAGTTTGCGGGCATCGTTCTCGTTGCTGGCTTTAGCGATCTCGCCACTATGATTGGCGGCTATCGCATCGGTGGCCTCGTGCCGCTGCTTGGCCCGTTTAGCTACTGGCCAGGTTTTGTCAAGCTGTTGGATCGCTTCATTGTTGACAAGTGGCACTCGGCAGATCGTCTAGTCAATATTGCTCGTCGGACGAAGACGCGCCTGCGTTTAAGTTTGCTACACGCAAAGGACGATGCCGACATTCCCTACACTGAAGACAACAAGCTTTTCAAAGCAGCTGCAGGCGAGCTCGTTGGCAATATTAGCGAGGATGTATTCAGCGCCATGAAGGAGCAGCGTACAGTACGCAAAGGTGAAGATTCGGCCGTGACGACTTGGAAAGCAGAGCCAAATATTGTCATTCGACAAGAGCTGATTCCTTACGGTGGTACGTATACCTCTAGCAAGAAAAGTTGTCCACTAATGTGTTATAGGACACAATTACATCATGGGCTCCTCCAACGTGATAATGGCTGTCCTGCGTTGCTTCGACGATTGAAACTGGGCAGCTAGCATAGGACAGTGTGGACTTGTGTAGACAAGCCATACTCTCTGACGTCTCTTTTTTCCTTACAATTAAACTTGTTATTAACCTCTGATTTCAACTGAAGCCCTTGCAGAAGATAAGACGTGCCATCTCAAGAACTGAGATGTCGGCGGAGGTCGAAGGTGGGACCAACGTCGAGTTTCTGGAGAACAAGGGAAAGGAAGCGCGCAAGCGTTGTTGGGTGCCTTTTACATCGGATTGAGTTGGCATTACAGAGAAAGAAGGCGAAAAGACACGTATTGTTCTTTCTTGCCAGACTACAAAAAACCGTTTCATAGCTTTGAGCGAAAGTTGCCCGCCTGTTCAGTTTGGGTCCGTAGCTTTCGAACCTCCGCCAAAAAAAAAAAAAAAAAAACAGCATGCGCAGAGAAAGAATAAGTGTTTCGACGGACTATCAATGTCCAGAACTTCACTCTGGAGAATGCCTGTGGTTTAGTAAAACTAACAATTGGCTCTTGCCGTGTAAGCCAAGCACACGATCTAGACACGGCCCGCCACGCGGGGCAGAAAAACTTCAACCCCACCATGATCAACCAGCTACCTGGCCACTCAACTCCATTTCCCCCAACAACCCCTCCACCGCCCGCGAAGCAACAACAAGACAAGATGGCCTCGGACGGCAAGAAACCGGCGGAAGGGCCGAGCGGCAGCGTCGCCGGCGAGCAGAAAACCAGTAAGGACGTGCAGAGGATCCTCGACACCCTCTCCCCGCAGCAGCTGTCGGAGCTCATCGCGCTCAACCCCGCGCTGGCGCAGGAGGTTGCGCAGGCCACAGGGTCGTCCAACCCGACGCCGGACCAGGCGGCCGAGATGCTAAAGAAGATGAAGCTCGAGGACCTCATGTCAGGCTTCGCTGCTAGCGGCAAGAACGTCAAGGACATGGCCTCGTACAAGTTTTGGGCCACGCAGCCCGTGCCGCGGTTCGACGAGGACCAGACCGTGCCGGATGGTCCGCTCAGGATCCAGACGGTTGATCAAATCTCCAAGGAGCCTGCTGATCTCGTGAGCGGCTTTGAATGGGTCACAATGGACCTGAAAAGCGAGGAGGAGATCAAAGAGGTCTATGAGCTGCTCAACGGCCACTATGTCGAGGACGACGACTCGACCTTTCGCTTCAACTACTCTCCGTCCATTCTTCGATGGTACGTACCATAGCCCGTTCTTTCCCTTGCACATTCTAATCCAACGTAGGGCCATGATGGCTCCCGGCTGGCACAAGAGATACCATGTGGGCGTCCGCGCCTCTCAGTCGCGCAAGCTCGTGGCCTTTATCTCGGCCATCCCCGTGCACCTGCGTGTGCGCGACCAGAGCATCACGGCATCCGAGGTCAATTTCTTGTGCGTGCATAAGAAGCTGCGCGGCAAGCGCCTGGCGCCTGTGCTCATCAAGGAGGTGACGCGCATCAGCAACCTCGAGGGGGTCTGGCAGGGCCTCTACACGGCGGGCATCGTGCTGCCGCGGCCGGTGAGCACCTGCCAATACTACCACCGGCCGCTCAACTGGCAGAAGCTGTACGAGGTCGGCTTCAGCTACCTGCCGCACGGCAGCAAGCCCCAGTACCAGGTGCGCAAGTACGCCGTGCCCGAGTCGACGGGCACTCGGGGCTGGCGCACCATGCGACCCGAGGACGTCCCCGCCGTAGTCGACCTGCAGAGCCGATACTCGAAGCGCTACGACATTGCGCCCGAGCTCTCCGACGACGACGTCGCCCACTTACTCGTGCCCAAGGTCGAGCCCAGCGGCGAGCAGGTCGTCTGGACCTACGTCGTCGAGGGCGCAGACAAGAAGATTACTGACTTTATCTCCTTTTACTGCGTCGAGTCCTCGGTTATCAAGAATGCGCGACACAACGTGCTGCGCGTGGCATACCTCTTTTACTACGCGACAGAGACGGGCCTCGCGGAGCCCGAGGACCGGGCGGCGCTCAAGACGCGTCTCAACTCGCTGGTCAGCGACGCCCTCACCATGGCCAAGAAGGAAAAGTTTGACGTTTTCAACGCGCTGACGCTTATGGACAATGGTCTCTTCCTCGAGCAGCAAAAGTTTGCCCGCGGCGACGGCCAGCTGCACTACTACCTCTTCAACTACCGCGCAAAAGCCATTGCCAGTGGCATGGACTCCAAAGGACAGCTAGACGACAAGAACTTGAGTGGCGTTGGTCTTGTTCTACCTTGAGGAAAACGCAAAACTGATTGACTGGACGAGCAACGTACATATCTAGAAGAAGAAAACGACATGCAGGCTAAGAAGTAGATTATCAGGTAAAAAGACGTGAATTGAAAGCTACATAGTTTTTACATGCATGAGAAGTGCTTTCCAGAAAATCATGAGCGCCAGCAATCGGCCCCGCGCGCATAAATGATGTCAGCTTATACGTAGCCAGACGGCACAGATGTACTCCATTTATCATCCAATTTCGTTGTGAAGTGTATTGGGGGAATAAATGACAGGAAAAAAAAAAGACCAAAAAAAAAAAAAGAGAAGAAAATGCGTAGAGAACAGTCTACATCTTGGAATCTGTATCCATACGGGACCACGCCGCCAGCCTCGTCTCCATCAGCTCATTGAACCACGCCGCGCGCTCCATGATGGGCGCGTGGCCCATGCCGTCCACAATCAGCCCGACGCCGGGCTTAATCATGCGAATGAGCTTCTCGCCATTGTTTGCGCCAATCATGCGGTCGTCGGTGCCGTGCACGACGAGGATGCGCTCGCGACCGACCTGCTCGGCCATGCTGCGCAGCTGCGACGCCGACTTGCGGTGGCCGACGACGGCGGCCAGCTGGCACAGCAGTCCCTGCCGCGAAAAGACGTTGGGCGGGTAGTATTTTGTCAGCTCTTCGGCCTGGTACCGCTGGTAGTTGCTGCCGAAGCGGCGGTACGCGCCCGCGCCCGCCGCTTCAGTCTCTCCGCCGCCTGGTAGGCCATCAAGATCGAGTCCCTTTTCGAGGGCTTCCGCCATGGAGCCGCCCTCGGACTGCGGGGAGAGGTCCACGCCGCTGTCATTTGGTCTCAGCATCGTCGTTGACGCCTCTTGTGCGCCCGTCGCCATTCTCGACACGGGTGCCGGCCCGCACCGCCTCGTCGTGTGCGGCGACGGCAAGCCCGCGGCCTCGTCGGGCGCCGCGAGCCACGCCTGCGGAAACAGCCGCTCGGCGGTGTCGTGCACGATGCGGGCGAGCGATTTCGGCCTGAGCAGGTGGAAGCGGTCGCAGAGCGTCTCGAGCACGGGGCGGTCGCTCTCGAGACACGCCGTGGTGCACAGCAGCGACAGGCTGGCGAGGCGGCGCGGGTGCGCGCACGCGAGCTCCTGCGCAATCATGCCCCCGAGGGACAGGCCGACGACGTGCAGCGAGCGCGGCGCCGTCCAGCCGAGGTGGTCGAGCACCTCGACCACGTCGGCGGCCATCTCGGTCGTCGTGTACCGCGCGAGGGGCTTGTCCGACGTGCCGACGCCGCGGTTATCGAGGAGAAGCATTGTGTACTGGTCGGCATGGTCGTGCCCAAAGTAGCACGTCTGCCGTTGCCAGGCGTTCATGCTGGCGGCGAGGCCCATGATGAGCTGTAAAGGGGGGGAGAAGGGGTTGTTGTGTTAGCTCAGTTGTGTTTGCATGGTCTCAACTCATCACGTCTCATTTCGCATCATCCACTGCAAGTGGTTTCAACGTTGCGCGCATTGAGACGGAGAAAGATTTTTTTCACCAGTTGGTACATACCACAATCTTGATGGGCCCGTGGCCGTGAATCTGCCAGGCAATGTCAATCGGCCCTGAGCGGTCCTTGGCGACCGACGCCTTGCCTTGGCTGTCGGGTATGAGGTCCCATTTCGCGCCGGGATACGCCGGGTGGTTGAGCGTCTCGTCGATCGACGGGAACCGAAAAGCGCTGCACAGAAAGTCATTAGCGACTGCGATGTCTTCCAGCTGCTTTGTGATTGTTGGCGGCGTTTGTGGTCTTTGCCCGCGTAAAATGTCCGTCGTCGCCCGCCGGCCGTTTTTGTTGTTTGCCGAGGCTAACACGGGAGCGGCGACAAGGTGTACAAGCGCCCAGACAAAGTAAGAAGAGCTCAGGAGCGTGTAAAAAAGAAAAAAAAAAAAAAAAATGAACAAGCAGTAAAGAAAATATCAAGTCGCGCAATGTAAAGGCAAGGGGCACATTAAAATAGGTGCATCTCAACTTACTCTGAAGCCATGGTTATGAGAAGCTAGTATCGTAAGTGAAGATGTTGGGCGGAACCCGGGAAGTACCTAGGCAGCAGTGTATATGCTGGCCAAGGTGGCGGGTGCAATGGCGGAGCAAAAAACAGTCGTCAAGGCCAGCTCGCAGACGGTCAAGAGCTTAGATGTTATGAATAGATGTATTGAAAAAAGAAATTGTATGACGAGAATGAAAAGGAACAATGGGTTGACAAGTATGATGCGAAACGAGTTCCAGAGAGTAGAAGAAAAGGGCCGTGTTTTTTTTGGGGTAGATGCAGGCAACGGAGAGGCTAACTAGAGTGTGTGTATTCCCCGCCGCCACTTGTTCTTCTTGCCGTTGTCAACGTGTGTCCCTTTTTCTTTTTTTTTTGCTTTTCTTTTTTGTCTAGCACCCCGCGCCCGTTCTTGTTCTTGTTCTTTTTGTTGCAACTACCAGTAGTCACTGATCAATCACACTGCCACAGCACAGTGATTGGCGTGGGGACCTACGGCTCCTGACTCGACTCATGGACCGCAGGATGCGACGTTTGTATTTTACCCCAAAAGTCGCCTCCAACTTACCTAGTCTGCGTAGCCATCCATCCCTTTCCCACGATCAACGTCTTCTGTTTTACCAATTTTTCCTTTCATTTGTTCGCACCTACAGGAAATTTGATACTGGCTGTTACTCATTAGCCAAAATGAAAAAAAGGGGACACAGACAAACACAAAAAGTCCGGGGTCCAGCATAATAAACCGGGGTCCGTTGTCACTGTGAGTGGGCGTGCGCCGGCCGCCTTAGCCACGACTGCGACTTGTTGCCGAGCCAGATTTCAGCCGCATTTATACTCCCTCTAGCTCTTACATTATTTTTTCAAATGGCGTATTTCTATTTCTATTTTATTTTTCCAACCCCATCATCAACTCTAAATGGCCTAGCTTTGTGTCTGAACTCTTTCCCATTGCCCTAGTACGGATAGCTGCCATCTCCCCATACGTCATTCGCCGCCTTTCGGCCCAGCTCGGTAGGCAGATTACGGAAACGGCCTCCGGCTTTGCCTTTTCGGCTCCGGTACCTCCAACGCTTCCTCGGCTAATAGACTTTTCGCTCGCATCTTGCTCGGTCAAATTTGGACAAACGTGGCGTAGTGCCCCCTCGATCCTTGCTTGCAATGCGTCGTTGCTCCATTTCTATTAAATGTACAGCCAAGCCCTTTGAAAGGATTTTCGCGTCCATCCTGCCCCAATTCATGGCAATCTGACTTTCTCCCCTCACTACCGTGTCTTCTCCGCATCGTGCGCCCGAACGGCCCCTCACCTCAATTCACCTAACCCGTCCCCGTTTTACCCCGGCTAACTACCACTTCGTCTCTTCTCTCCCCAGCCGTTTTTGCCTCGGCAGCCTATTTGGCAAACTAGATTGCCGCTTTATCTGCACTACTCTTCTTTCTTTTTAGCCCATCCATCAAAATGCATGCACCCGCAGTCTTATCTCTCGCCAGCTAGACGGCGACGCTGCACCTCGCCCAGAGCGCTGTTGCCGCTCAGAAACGCAACGACGCCCACAATCACAATAGCAGGGAGCGTCTGAAACAGGTTCCAGGTGCTGTAGTACAGGAAGAAGACGCCCTCCATCGCCACAATGGAGCCGTAGAAGACGGCGTGCGAAATGGGGGCCGCACCGAGGGCCTTGCCAGCGTGGCTCAGGTTGGCACCGAGAGCAAGCCACTACCACGACACGCTTCTTTTTAGCAAAGGACTCATAAGGGCCGCGCTCTAGTGCGAGGTTTCACTCACGCTGATGAACAAGACCGGGATGACGGCCAGGACGGCGCCCGCAAAGGCGAGCGAGATAATCTTGGGCGGGTTCTTGGGGTCGGCGCGGAAAATGTGGTGAATCTCGGGCCGCTTGCCGTAGCGCAGAGGCGCCTCGTAGGTGTTGACGTGGCTGGGGTCGCGCACGACGTTGATGTCAAACACGGATGCCACAATCGCCTTGGAGGAGCCAAAAGAGCCCAGCACGATCTTGGCTTCCAGAGGCGTAGCCGAGTTGAGTAGCTGGACGGGGAGGTCCTTTTGCGTCTGTGACTGGTCAGCATCCAACTCAGTGCTCGTTGCTCGCCTCGTCGCGGCTTCATCGTAGACGTGTATCCCATACCAGCTTCACAGTGCCCTTGCCCGACTCCTTAATCGTCAGGGGAAACGGAGCTTCGAGCCCAGAGGCTGTCTCTCGGAGGACGAGAAACGCCTGGTGCGGGCGCTTGGCCTTGCCCGCCTCCTCGGCGGTCAGAGAAAGCTTCAGCGTGCTGGCGTGGCCGAATGCGACTTCGGTCTTGGCTTTCACCGTAGAGGTAAATCTATATCGAACAAGTACAGAATTAGCGCTCGTTTTCTATGCCAATTGATGGACCAAGAGGCGCGACGCTCTTGGAGGTGATTGGTGATGTGTCAACAGTCTCTTCGTACTTTTCAGTGATTCCCTCTCCGCCCTTGGCGGCGACAGTCACGGAACCATCTACGAAGCCCCATTGCGCGGCGGCAGAGGCGGCGCTAGAAAGCGCCAGTAGCGTTGTGGCGAGCGAGAAGCGCATCGTGCAATGTCTCTGTGTGTGGGTGTCGTTTGCGGTCGTTTGCGCAGGGTTCCGGTCGTGGTTTCGTCAAAAAGAGGCCACACAGCTCCAACGGCCAGGGGAGCTCTCCAAACTGGTTACGTGGTTGCAGCTGGCTGGACCTGATTGGCTAGTCGCCCCACCAGCCAGGCACCATGGCTTGTGAGGGATTGCTGTGAATAATCTGTCCAGGATGGCCAGAATTGGCGAGCAAAAGCATGTTTAATTTTCATTCAGTATTTCCTCTTCTTCTTTTGGTACGTTTCATGTTAAAATTTACGTGTGAAATGCAAAATTGTATTGAAATCCGCTATAAAACGCCAGCAAAATGCAGCAACACCTATACTTGGCACTCACAACTCTATATCCCAGAGAAGAAATGCCAAAATCGTAAACCTCACAAATCCGTGCGCTCCGTTGCCGGCACCGTCTCCGTCCTTGACCTCTTCTCCCTTGCCGACGCCAGCTGCGGCAACTTGCCCGTCAGATCCAGCCACTCGGCCGCAAACGCCGTCACAATCTTGGCCCAGTCCCTCGTCGTCGGCATGTGGAGGTGCTCGCCGTCGTCGTGCATTGTGTGCCAGACTTGCGGAAACGGCGACGGAATCAGATGCAAAATGTCCACGCCGCGCTGCATAAACGGCACGTGGTCGTCCTGCACGGCGCCCATGTGGCGGAATTGCTCGACGGACTTGTCGGCGTCGGGCAGGAACGGGCGGCGCGCCTTGGCCTCGAGCAGGCCGAGATCGCGGAGCCGCGTCTCTAATAGCGCCATCTTGCGGTACGCCCAGTGCGTCGTGGCAAAGTACGAGGGAATCGAGGGCGCCTCGGCGCCGAGCAGGTCGAGCAGCACAAAGAGGCTGATGGAGCTCAGCGACGTGCGGTACGTCGACATGCCGCCGCCGGAAAAGTCGCGCTCCCAGTCGGCGGCGAGCGCGCGCGCGCCGTACAGCGAGTCCTCGTCAGTCCACTGCTCAAACGCCTCCTCGCCGTCGAGGAACAGAATCTGCAGCCCCATCGCCGGCTCTAGCGACGTGTCCGCCTCGCCGGCCTCCTCCATGGCCTTCCAGCGCGCCTCGAGCGCCGCGTCGAGGCTGCGCGCCGCGTGCAGGAGCATGGCGCACGGCGCCGCGCTGTCCGTCGCCCCGATGAACCCGTGCGGCGTCAGCTTGCTGTCGTAGTGCGCCACGAGCGTTAGCCGTCCGACGTCGCCGGCCCTGGCCCACGGCGGGTCGCGTCGCAGGATGAGGTTGCTAAACGGCACGTCGCGGTCGCCCGTCGCCGGCGTCTTGGACGTCGAGTTGTGCCAGATGCGCTCCCACCCGGGCAGGTTGGTCTGGAAAAAGTCGACGAGGTGCGCCTGCGCCGCCGCCTGGCCCGGCGTGCCGGGGACGCGCGGGATCAGTATCGGCGCCAGCAGCTTGCCTTTCTCAATGTCAAAGTCGTCGCCCGGCGAGGGAATGTTGCGCAGGTCATCGTCGGTGAGCGGAGTACCGGCAATGGCGCTCGCAAAGGATGACAGCGTCCCAAAGGTCCAGAGAAGAGCCTCAGTTGCGCGCATTGTCTGTCTTGTGGCTAGCTAGCGTTTGATGCTTCGATTCGGGGTTCGAGTCTGAGCCTAATGGCCGCACATTATACGGTTGATCGTCTTTGGAATTGCGTCCGTGATGCGTCCTTTCAAAGATATAGCCAGCCCAATCTTCCTGTCAAGCATAGAATAGGTTCTGAGTCTGACTATTAGACTGGTAGATGCAAGGGGAACAAGCCGTGACGGTTATCCTCTCGTGCTAGCTGAGGTGGTAACACCTGGCTGCTTGGCCTTTCATGCATTGTGGATCTGCCACCGCTGGCCTGTCTTGCGTCCTCTAACTTAGGTAGTACCTGTTACTTGGCTACCATACACGTGAGAACACCTATGTTGAATTTTGTTGAATGCTTCTTTTAATGTCTGATTTCATAGCAGCGCTCAGTGCACCGACTTTAATTATAATAAAGCATCAGTATATGTTCTATGTATACAACGGCAAAATCGTTGTCAAGAATCCCATACGCCGGAAAAAATGCAACGCTCTAGGGCCGCCTAATCTCTGGGACACTTATCACAACGCCACCCAAAGTGACGTCTTATGAACAATGCGTTGCAGTGTCCTGTAGGAGACTCGCAAGTCCAGTGCCTGCGGGAATCCATGTTGAATGCTAGACAAATCACCCCGTGAGACTAAGTATAAAGGAATGAGCTGACTTTGATCTTTTCTTGTCAGCGAAGACTTTAGTGCAGCTTAGCTGCATCGTGCGCGCGCTTGTTGGCAATTTGCTTGTCCTTGGGAATGGTGAGCGCGTTGATTCCGAGGAAGTTACAAATAGCATTGACGACGATAAAAGCCCAACGAAAGTACAGAACAGTGGCAAAGGCAAAGTAGGCCCAGAGGTAGTAGGCCTCCAGAGTAGCACTGAGCTGGGGGAATCCGATTCGAGGCAGGTTGGCGAGAACGGCGCCACCAACCAGAGGCCAGAGCATGGCAGTCCAGTAAGGAAAGGGCTGGCGCGTCAAGTGAGCCAGAATCATCTTAGTAGTCAGGCGGCCAAAGACAAACGACATGGTGCAGCAGAACAAGATCAGATGGTTCTCTTTCATGAGTGTGCTGTAGGGGGAGCCGAGCCAGGCGACAATGGTGACGGAAAAGACAGTCATTGGCGCAAGTTCGAGAAAGACGGGGGCAACAGGCAGCCCCTGCTTGCGGCGAGCACCAATGACGTTGAAGACGCAAAAGGGAACATGCGTGCCCAACAGCGACATGCCGACGAGAGGAACCCAGATGTCGCGAACGGACGTCTCGCCAAGCATGTCGGCAAGACCAGGCAAAATGTCGCTGAAAATGCCAGCCATAGGCTGGCTCCAAATTTCAGGGCCCCAAATTCCAGAGGCAATCATGATGCCGCAAGCGATGAGCAAGCCCTCGGTAGGACCATTGATGTATCCAAGAAAGAGGGTGTGGGTGTGGTAGGTTTCCCAAGTCGAGAAGAACATGGCGACACAGGGGCAGAGCGCAGTGAAGACGCCTGCGGGCGAGGTGCCGAGACCCATAGCGGCGACTTGGAAGAGACTGGCAAGAGTGCAATTGAGCGAGTCGATACCGTGGTCAAATAGTTCGCCGAGACCGCTCGAGGTGCCGGTTCTGCGAGCTTGTTTGCCGTCGACGTTGTCCATGGTCTGGTACATGAAGAGGCCCAAGGCAAGACTAAAGTATACCCAAGAAGGGCCCTTGAAGTGTGTCAGAGATGAGTTTTAGAACAAAGTGAGTCGTGAGTTTACGAACAGGGCCGATTAGGTCAGGAATATAGACAACGAGCAACGCTACATTGGCCAAGATGAAGAAGAACCCGACGAGGGTCACCATGTTGGGAGCCATCCATAGCGGCAAAAGGGTGACGAAAAAGTTCCACTATAGCGACAGCGTGTTAGTAGTTGGTTTTGATCTGGACTGAGTCGTATTGGGTAGTATATTGGGAAGCAGGATGCTGCGTAGAGGAGCGAATCGAGCGGAAGGAAGATGGAGAAAGTAGTCGGGGGGCGGAAGACGGCGTGCAGCCGAGGGGCGGGAAATCGTACCCAGGGACCGAGAATGTATTTGGAAACAGGCGACTTGTCGACGCTAGAGTACTTGTAGGACTTGAGATGAATGAGGGCATCGTCCGAAATGCATTCGATTTGCGCTTTTCCTGGGAGGCAGTCAGTGATGCGTCCCGCGTGCGCCGCGGTAGGGAGGCAGGCCGGGAATGGCGAGACAACAGCTCCAAGCTCCGGCCAGAAACCGGCGGGTAGAAAGGATGCGGGTAGACAGATGCCGTGTCGAGTCGGGGGAAGATGGGGGGGGAAGCAAAAGGGAGGCATACTGGTGTTGGGAACCATGTTGTCTTGGCCTTGGCCAGCAGCGGTATCGTGGAATAAAGGCAGTGATTCGTTAGCCGACATGATGGATTAGCTATGGGAGGGCGAAGCGGGGGGGCCGCGTGGGTGAGGAGAGGATATAAAAGAATCTGCGAGGTGCGAGAGTGCGTGCGTGCGTGCCACTTGACTGCAAGGGCGGGAAAAAGAGCGGGTGCGAGGCGCTGTAGGCCGTGGGTTAGTTGGGCAAGACTGGTTTGCAAAAAAAAGTCGAGGAGCCCTGCAGATTGTTGAGGAAACCAACATGCGCCAGGACGGCCAATCTGTTTACTCGGCAAGATTTAGCGGGTGCTTGAGGCCCATACAGATGTACGCTAAGGCTTGCTTGGTTTGGATAAGATTTAAGAATACATAAAAGCAGGTTATTCGACAAGCTGGCGTCTGGTGTGCGCGCCCGTCTGCCATCTACCAACCTGTCCAGCCATATGACGGTGGATTTAGGGGTATCATCAGGCACTTTGGCGATGGGCAGCCAAACTGCCAACTGCCAACCTCGAGAATGACGCTGTAAAACTGCAAGGATATACCTGGATACCTCTTACAGGCTGTGGCTTTGGCTGGTGCAAAGAAGTCCGTCCAGCGATGAACATTTAGCAGCTGATGACGCGCTGCATCTGGCTTCCTGCGGTGTAACTCGGCCGCTATAGCGCCACTGAACCAGGCACGTGAAGCCTTCCAACGGCCAGCAGGCACGACCAAAAAAGCACGACGAGTGGGCATTGGTTCATTGCAGTTTGGACTTTCAAATTTGGACTTTATGTTCTATTCATTCCATTTTATTTGTTTTGTTCAAATCTCATCTACCCTTTGAATCATTTTTACACGTCGCGTTGCGTTGCCGTTTCCCTGGACAATTGTTGCCAGCAAGTTCAGCCACCGAAACAGACACCCACCCAGGAACCGAGGAACAGCGCACGACAGTGGAGCAGGCGTGCTGAAATTACCGACTTACCGCATGTTGCAGCAACTTTAGCGCATGTCAATCATCAGCTCACGACCAGCGATGAAAGAGGTACCTGTCTCCCTGGCATGTAGCCGGGTAATGCCTCGAATCGTTAATGAGACATAATGTCATAGCAAGAGACAATAAGCGGCAAAAGAGCACACAAGGTAGAAGTGGGAAACCAGTCTCACCAACTTGGCAATATCCAACTCGAAGCCTCCTAGGTGCTCTGTCGCAGCAAACATCGTCCCCAATCCCACGCCCCTCCATGACCCCTCCTTGGGGGCTTTCTGCCGACACTGCAACTGCAACTGCACAACACCGAGACCAGCGGCCTCCATCCTAGCCATACATGATAATTACCATGTGCGCTCCCCACGCTCGCTCAAGCTCAGACTCGACCCCAACAACCCTTTTTTCCCCGCCGCCAACAACATATCCCCCGCCCGCTTAACACGCAAGCACATCTTCTTCTCCTCCCCCCTCTGCCTCCCCGCCTTCAGGAACCGAACAGTGTCGTGTGGCAGCAACGCCACTATAGTCGACACCAAGTCGATGTTACCACAAATTCACTAGCTCACAGCTGCATGGCATGGCCCGGTTGACGTAGGTAACATCGCGCTGAAGAAATGTCACTGATGCAGGCTTGCATCCGCCACCAATTCTTCAGCCGATGCCAGCCAGGCAACCAGGTTTGTATTGACGAATAGCTGGCCATCTGTCGATCAGTAGGTCTTCCCGATAGATCCCCACACTCAACAGTGTGTAATGGTTGTTTGCCATCTCAACCCCATTCATGGCCACCGCGATTGATCCCCTTCGTCGTCCACTCTACCGCACATCATTGCTTGGCGAGCACTCAAGGACATCCACCGGCATACCTGGTCTGGTCGTGTGAATAGCATAAAGTGTATGACCGTGAGCATGCCGGTTCATAATTTGAGGGCAAACATCATCTTCAGCTGCCGCACAGCTGCAAGTCCAAACGCAGCACACCAACCTCACCGTAAGTGCCATGTCGGCATTTTCCACTTTTTCCGTTTCGCTCACTAACACATGATTCGCCTGCAACTGAAGCTCCGACTCGGTTCTTTCACTGGTGAATGGCATTATTAGTATTATTATAGTCGCTCGTCTTGTATATGACCCTGGATACCACCGCTCAGAAAGAAACATTATTAGTTGTCGCAGTCGACGCGACAGACCCTCCACAGGACCCAAACTTTCCCTCGCAGCGTCATTTCAGTCGCTTCCGCCTCCTCACAGCATCGCAAATCCGGCAAACATGCCGACAAACACGACGGCAAATCCATACGAGCGCCCGATTTCCAGGGCCGAGCCCGCGCCCGTCTTTTTCGAGCCGCTACCGCCGTTGGCCGAGCCGGGAGGGCCCGTGTAGATGCCGCCGCTGCCAGACTTGGTCGCAGACGCTTCCGAGGACGGCGTCGCCGAGGCGTTGTTGCGCTGCGGGTTTGTCGCGCCGCATGGGTGATTCTGGAGGCAGTCGGATGCGCACGTATTGTCCTTGCATGCGGCGACGCACTGGCGACCCCATTCGGTGCAGACGTAGTAGGGTATGCTCAGGCTGTACTCTGACACGTTGGGCTGCTTGTTGTCGCCGCAGAGACAGCCGTAGGTCAGTTTTTTCTAACTCGGGTTAGTCGCCGACTCGTGCCTTGGGGGTTGAAGCTTCCGGGGTCATCGACGCTGACGTACAGGATCACAGTCGTTGATAAGAGTGGTGCGCGGCTCGGTTTGCTGGCAGATCATGGGGCAAGTGAGCTTCTCGTCTCGGCACCATCGCTCTAGCAGCAGTCAGTCAGCAATGGCCGTTGGCGTTTATGAAATGCCTGGCTACTTGCCTCTGGTGGCATAGGGCACCGTGGTCGGATCAATATAGTAATCGGCCTGAACGAAGACTGCCAGAGCCGCAACGCCTACGAACCCCGTCGTCTTGAACGAAACCATGACTAGCTTTCAGAGATTGGCGAGGTTGTAGGTTCAGATAGTTCAACAATCGGCTTCGAATGTGTCAAGGTACTTTTTCGAAAGTGCTAGGATCGAGTGAATGACCTAGAGGAGGATCAGCAATCGAAATTGATTCACCACGTCCATCCAGGCGGCAGCATAGCCCAGGTATATCGCGGTCTTCAGGTCTCCAGATGTTGAATTACCGAAAGAGGGTCCAAGGCTGTGGCCGTCAGATATTGATGAATAGTGAGCGTCACTGGTCGGAAGATGATGCACGAAAAATGAGAATGAAAAGAGTCGTCAACGAAGGGGACGATGCTCAACGATAGAAGGTGATGAGGAGAGAAGGGCAAGAGGAAAATCTTTCAAAGGGCGATGCCTGGACAAAACGCTCAGCCAGCCAAAGCAAAAATGTTTTGAGACTTGAACTGCCGCAGGAGAGACAGCCAGATTATAACCAGCCCGTCCGCCCACCACCGGAGCACAGGGCCGGGCTCCTTGTGCGCGGGCTCCTGTTCCAGCCCATGTCAGGTTGCCAGGGTCGTCATTTGTTGGCCGTGGCGGCCGGTAGACGGCTAGGGCGGCGGCGAAAAGACGAGATTCAGCCGTATTAATGGGGTGGTGGCGTGCGCGCCGGCTCCCGCCACTACGACTTACTGAGTACGATGTGCAGTAATACGACCTATCAGGCCGTATTTCCAGACGGCAATGGGGATGGGGATGGGGAAAAAAAAAAAAAAAGAGGCCCAAAAGGCGTTCGCAATAGCGTTCATTTTAATATTAGACTAGGCTCAGAGTACGGAGTAATAACGTCAGGTAGGTTATCTTGGCCCCCGCTCAAAAGGTCAAGGATCCTGGATCATGCCTGGCACAAGCAAGCAAGCAAATCAGCCATATCCACAGCGCCGCAAGCTGCTGGTTGCTTTTTTTTACTTGGAGGCGCCACTAGATGAGAGCTCATTTTATATACCTGGAACAGACCATCGAGTGCACAAGCCTGAACATGTTGTCGCCTCCACTACTGATAGTAAAGGGTTTCCTCCAGAAGTCACCGTCGTCGAGATCAAGTTTCCTGTGCGTCTTTCCCGGGTTCCCAGTGCTGTAAGTAGGCCAGCGATGTGAATGTCTTGGTCGTACAGATTACAGAGTACAAAATATTGCGATATCAAGGGGCGAAATGCTGTCCAGGGGCTGATGCCTACCTACTGGTAGCTTGGGAAACCAGCAGGGATGCCCTCGCCTCCATGTAACCGTGGCGGCGCCCGCCATATTCCACCAAACAAATGTCTTTGCATAAGCAGCATCACGACGAAGTTGTTGGATACGAAGGGGCGAAAACAGGTGCGCACACATACTTTTGTACACAAAGTTGGAGAGGCGGCGCCAATTAGGTCGCCGTCTCAATACGAAGAAAAAGGATCATGCTACAGATAGTCTCGGCATCTTGGCAAAAGACTGACGACGGAATATGCACGACAGGCCCGATTTGTGCTTTTGATAGCGCTGGTTGAGGTGCATACCTCCGCCAAGCATCTCGCTGCAGATGTTGTCGCTGCGTTTGCAGAAATACGGGAGAGAGAGAGAGGTTGTCATCGGTCGTCTGACTGGGGGGTCGACATCGAATCCTTGCCGACGACGCACTGTCGCTTGAAAAAAAAAAAAAAAAAAAGCGACGTCTTGTTAGTTATTTTCAGCATTCTTGTTTCAAAGACATGCGGCCGTGTCGGCGCACAATCTGCACGACGCAACATGGCGAAATACACACATGACACTAATAGGGGCCATTTTAGGGTCTCAATTATGCTTGGTCTATGCATGCATTGATAGAATGTGTTGGTATCTGTAGAATATGATGGTAGTACCGTACTCTGCACAGCCCCCGCCACTTGAGCGCTTTCCAGCTCATCAGACATGTTTTACGACACATTGCGTGTTAAACATATTTGAACCCCCAACTTTTGGTGCCTCACCGTCCGCCACAGCGACATCTACTCCGTACAAGGGCGGCGACTAACTAGCGCAAAATTCATACTGAAAAGAAAATCCCCTTTTAGCGGGATGCTTTTTACTTTTGGTATCCGTACTCGACAGCCACTTCATTTGCTTCATCATGTCCATAATCGGGTGGCGAGAGCCCATCGGGTGCCAAAACATGAGACGCATTTCTAAACACCAAGTCTCCATCTAGAGCAATGCCATCCCTGATTTTCGGCTAGATGCGATGCGCCCGCATAGTAATGCTATGAAATGTGAAGAAACCCTCACCGAATCCCAAACATATCGGACAAGGTGCTATATGCCGAGTACCAGACAGCTCCGCGCCGGCCCCACACCTGTAAATCTGGGGAGTAGCGCCGGGTTTTGGGTTTCCATCAGCCATACTTTTTCTTCGCGTGGCGTGACATAACATCTTGGTTTTTTTTTTTTTTTTTTGGTTTTTTTGTCTTTTGGAGGCTGGAGATTCGAATTGCGCAACCTCACATATCACATATGCGCAACGATTTCGGCTCTTGTGCACGCACCTTGTCGCAATACATCGCCGTCGACACCTGATACAGACCCCCTCTCCTAGACGCCTTGCGACAAGGTCCCTACCTACCCCCCTTCACCCCTTGAACCGATCGCTCGTTCGCCACCCGCCCAATCCGCCGCTCGCACCGTGGGCTTCCTCCAATTGATTGATTGCGCTCGTGCGCTACCGCTGCGCAGGCATACCCGGATGGAAGCGACTCTCAATGACGGTCAGGCTGGGGAGCCCGGAGGCGCTGCTGCTGCGCAGACGGCGGGCTCGGGCAACACCAAGACACATGGCGCGCCGAGCAACGGAGGGCTGCGATGCAGCAGCTCCGACGGCGGCGGCCCAGAATACGAGACGGCGACAACGGCGGCAGAATCACCGACGCGATCCTCGCCGGCTGTGACGATGCCGCCCTACTGGCAGAACATGCCGTCGCGCGCCGCGCGCGGGCGCGCCGCCTCGGTGCAGTCCTCCGACTCCTCGGGTCGGCCGACGGGCGCCATCCTGCTACTCGACCACGAGGCCGACGACGACGCGCAGGATCGCAACAACGCCTGCTGGGCCAGGAGCGTCGAGATTGTCGACTACACAATCGTCAACGGCGGCGCGACGAGCATCGGGGCCTTTGTTGTGTGGAATGTGCGAGTCGAGACTCTTCAGGTATTTTATTAAAAAAAAAAAAAAAAAATCGCCGCAGCGCAACACGCTGTACATGTGTGTATTGTGTGTGGATGCTAACGAAATCGTCGAATTATTAGGGAAGCTACATGGATGTTCGAAAGCGCTATTCAGAATTTGACACGTTGCGCTACAGGCTGATGAAGTCGTTTCCAAATTTCGATGCGGCGGTGCCCAGTTTGCCGCCCAAGAGCGTCATTTCGAAATTTCGGCCCAAGTTTTTGGAGAAACGAAGGGCGGGTTTGCAATATTTTCTCAAGTAAGGATTGCTTTGTTTTTTTCTTGTTTTTTTCCATTACGGATGCAGTATGCTGACGGCCCGTTTAGCTGCATCATTTTGAATCCAGAATTCTCGGGTTCGCCAGTCCTGAAGGAGTTTTTATTTTCTTAGCGAGATTGCCACAGCACCAACTAGCGCCGCTGTTTTCTTTTTCTCGACATCTTCACTGTTCATAACTTTCGTACGACAAATGTTACATATTCTTTCTACAATGACCGCTCGGTCCATATGATACACGTGGCATCGGCAGTGATTCACTGATTCGACAGCGTTGAACCACGTCAAGGCGGCACGTTGGCCGTGGCTGTGGTCGAGTTCAGCCTTGTTGCCCTGCCACAACTCGGCGTACGGCCGCCATGCCAGACTCGGCCCGGACACGACTCATTTGCCCCTCGTTCGACGTCAATATTCAAGCTTCTTTCATCAAGGTCCCCACCACAATGCCCAACACCAATTTCCGATTTTTTTTTTATTTTTCTTAGCGGGAGGCTGTGATTGTTTGGAAACGCCAGGCTGGCTGTGACGCTCCACTAACAGAGGCCGCATGTGTGGCTCAGCGGTTATTGGGCACACTTCCCTCTGAGCATGCACCTGCCCGGCCCTCGAGCCGCCGATCATGACACTTCTATCTGATGATCCAAACATGTACTTATAAAATGACCAAACAAGTATATTCTTCAGCCCTATCCCTAAACATCTCGTCTCACGCCACTTCGCGCTTTAACAGCAGATCACTTGGCAGTTTCACACCAAATGATATCCGATACTGGTAGCTCTCACTCCCGAAAATCAGCCACCGCACTGCCCGCGCTGACGAGTTGGTTTCCTTTTGCGTCGGCGGCTGGACCCGTCTCTGGTCTTTTGATTTGCTAGGGACTACACCTGCCTCTAGCTACCCTGTCGCTGCCGGAGCCACGGCCCCGCCGTCGGCGGGTTATAGGCGCAAAATGGCGGCCTCAGACGCTGCACCTTGGTCACCAGCAGCAGATCCGATATATAACGAATACATGGCTTCGCTTGTGCCTCCAACTAAGGAAAGATTCCACGAGATTGCTCAAACTCAGATGGAAAAAGAAGGCGAAAACCGCAAAAAAATGAAGGAGCAACAGAGGCTGTCCACTGACCCGACACCGCTGCTGGAGGACCAACAAGGCCAAGACGCCGCAGCCAGGGTGATTCAAAAAACGTTTCGGGGCTACCGTGCTCGCAGAGAAATGGACGGCTACAGCATCAACCCCAGTACGCGCTGGGTCGCCGCCGTACGCGACGCTCAGTTTCGGGAGACGCACCGTCCAAGACCGCGCGCTGTCTCAGAAGCCGCGAGCGTCGCTGGAGAGGTGCGACCGCCCTCGGCCAACGCCCGCCATAACTGGAGAAAGGCTGGCATGGTGGCTTTTCGGGCTGGCCGCGATGCTTCAGACAGCGAGTCGGACTCGGAATCGGACGGCCCGGATGCGGCCAGCCTGGAAGCCAAGGCCGCCAAAAGACAACAGCGCCAGGTCGACAATGCGAAGCGCCGGACCGAGGCTCGGACGATGGGGCTGCAGTACTTTTTAGAAATGATTGATGTGAAGCACCGCTACGGAAGCAATCTGCGCATATACCATGAGGAGTGGAAGAGGTCAGACGCGCAGGAAAATTTTCTGTACTGGCTCGACTACGGCGCTGGTCGCAACGTTGAGCTGGACGCCTGCCCGCGTGAGCAGTTGGAGCGCGAACAAGTGCGCTACTTGTCGCGAGAGGAGAGGCAGTACTATCTGGTCAAGGTCGATGCCGAGGGGAGACTGTGTTGGGCAAAGAATGGTGCTCGCATCGATACGACGGAGCAATTCAAGGACAGCAATCATGGTATTGTTCCGGCTGACGATACGACACCGGCGTTTAGGCCGTCTGCCAATCCTCTGGCAGGCACCTCGGATTCGGACTCGGATTCTTCAACCGAGTCGAGGCGGGAGGCTGATCGTGCCAACAAATATGCAACCCCCGAGTTTGACAATGCTTCTGGCGTCAAAAAGATTCACCACCTATCGACGTCGACCATCATCAACAAGCTGCTGCGCAAGTCTGTCCGCCCAAACTGCTGGATCTTTGTCGCCGACACCAAATTTCGACTCTACGTCGGCATCAAGGACTCTGGCGCCTTTCAGCACTCGTCCTTTCTCCAGGGCGGCCGCATCTCCGCCGCGGGGCTCATCAAGATCAAGAACGGGCGCCTGCAGTCGCTGTCTCCTCTGAGCGGACACTATCGGCCGCCCTCGTCCAACTTTCGGGCCTTTTTGCAGAGCCTCAAGGCAGAGAACGTGGACATGGGCCATCTGACGGTTTCAAAGTCGTATGCGGTGCTGCTCGGGCTGGAGACGTATGTGAAGACGACCAAGAAGGGCAAGAACTTTGTGAACAAGCTGCTGCGGACAAGGGATGAGGCAGCAGATGCTACAAAGCCTGCACAAAAGGCCATGAAGAAGCTCAGTATCGCTCGGGAAAGTAGCAGAGGTCGGTTATAGAATGAAGAAGGGCTGTTCTCACTGATTTCATACGCCGGATGGAAAGAGCAGGTAGAAAACCTCAAGTCCAGAGGGAAGTCCAAGCGAGGCCAAGAGCGGCAGAAAAATGCAGCTCAATTGCAGGTCTTTTGATACTTTAGTAGTTGGGTGGTCTCGATCAACAGTCGGTCAACCAGTAGCCGGTCAATCAACAGCCAGTCAATCAGCAGCCGGTCAATCAGTAATTAAGCAATAGCTGCCTCATACACTAACAGTTGATTGACTAGCTGTTGATTGACTGGCTGTTGATTGACTGGCTGTTGATTGACCGGCTGCTGATTAACTGGCTGTTGATTAACTGGCTGTTGATTAACTGGCTGTTGATTAACTGGCTGTTGATTAACTGGCTGTTGAGTTAATAAGCCAATAAAAACTATGAATCCCCTTACCTACCGCCACCTCGATATTCTTCCTCTTTCTCCTCACCACATCCTCGCTAAAAGATAAGTAACATTACTACTTTACTAACTTTTCCTGGATAATTTTCTTAACACCTCTTTTTCATAGCCGCTGACATGCTTTAATAGGTAAAGGGCTATTACGCCGTGTTATTACTTATAACGCCAGAATTGCCCTCGAACGAGCCCGTGACGCCACCTTCCTCGCCGCCTAAGCCTAGATTAAAAAGCTTTCCATTTATACCTAGCTCCGTTGGCGTCGGGCATTTTGGACCGAGCTCGCGGCTGAGACAGCTCTCCAGGCCCTGCATTTTTCTGCATTTTTCTGCCACTCTTGGCTCCGCTTGGACTTGACCTCTGACGGCTCTGGCCTTGACGTACACCAAGGTAGTTCGTTATCTGCCCGGCGTCAACCACCAACATCAACCACACCACATTTACAAAAGCACGCGGCCGCCCCCGCTCATTTTAGGCTCGCCCCGGTGGGCGTCCTTTGCCCTCTTTACTTGTTAGTTATTAGGGATTTCCCATGCGTTACATAGTGTAATAAAAATACAAATACAAATACATAGGTACTCACAATAGCGCCCGTCAACCAGCCCTGCATAAACCAGACTGGGCGGCTGTCAAGCTAAGCCCCACTAGTGACGTCGGCAGTCATCCCTAGCTCCGAGAATGCACTAATTATTAAGGTAACGTTAGTTATTGTTGCCTGCTACAACTTGAGGTACCCCAAGAACAGCAGGACTGCAAGTACTTTTATTGTTATTGACCTTTTATTCGAGACAACTCATCTCGCACATTACTCAACAAATCTTGCAAAGCGCCACGCAGCAAGAGACTTGGGAAGATGGGGCAGGCCATGTCGGACGAGAAGTCGACGCATCGCTCCAAAGAAGAGCTGCTACAGGACCTGGTGAGTAGCACAGTGCACCTGGATTTCTCAATCTTGCACGACTGACCTTTATAACATAGGCAGTGCGTTTCAAGGATAAATGCTTCACTTCTCTCGAGTTTTACTCGCTCAAGGATGTTTTCAAGACACTGGCCGATCGTCAGGGAGACATCTCGTACCTGAAGGAAGACACCATCGCTCGCTACTTGGAGATACCCGACATCCTTGGCGCGTCACCAGTTTTGTTCCAGATGGTGTCGTATGTGGCTGCGTTTCCCTTTCTGGCCGAGGCGCCAGTGATTATTGAGTTTCCGCATCTCATAATGGTGGTGGTCATCATGACTGAACGATACAAACGGGTTCTTGCTCGCGGGTCAACTGACCGTACCAAGCTGCTCTTCAAGAGCATGGCAGTCTATGACCGCAAAGCATCTACGACAGGTCCCATATCACCGACTATCAAAAGTGATGAGACAGATCAGGGCACCAAGTCGCTGGGTTTCACTGTTGACCAGCCTGGACAAGAAGATGAAGACGAATACGCCGACGATGACCTCGTTCTTACCGCGTTTGAGCTTCTGAATATCGGCGATGCCGTCAAACAAGGCAGTGTACCCGAGGTACACGGCGCAATTATACCGATGGATAACTTCCGCAAGCTCGTGATGCTGCTACTCCTCGTTGCTCCTCTAGGTGAACAAGACAGTCTTGCGCAATATTCCAACCGCGTCATAGGCACCGAACTGGAGCACCTACGATCCTCAGCAGAGAGCATTTCATCGTCCTTTGCCGATGTAGAAACATCCCCTGGCATTCGGTATCATGACTTTAAGCGACTTCTTCCCATCATTACTCCAAATCTTTTCAGCGGGTTCAATAACCTCTTTAACCACTTTTTATTCTCCAAGAATCTCGACTTTTCCAAACACAAGGGCGATGAGGCCAAACTCGAGCATCAGCCCGCAAAGCTAGCTCAGCCGCTGGTTCTCAACAATGGTGAAATTTTGAATGGCCATCTCTTGGCTCAAATATCCACATTCTTGCCCGCGTCCGACTTATTCCACCGTGTCCGCCTATTGTATTCCGGAAACGAGTCGGGCTTCTCCATCGGAAGCTTCGAGTCCAAGGTCTTCAACTGGGCTGCCCCTACGATATTGCTAGTTAGCGGAAGTCGGATCGGAGACGAGCCAGAAGGTGGGCAGGAGACCAACTTTGCCGAGTCTCTGCCTCTGAAGCGATATCCGAATGGCAGCAAAGGCGAGCGCCTCACATTCGGCCTGTACGTTCGGGAGCCGTGGAAGCACACCCACAAAGATTGTTTCGGCGACTCCGAGACCGTTCTCTTCCAACTGGAGCCCGTGCACGACGTCTTTCGGGCGTCAACCATCAACACCGACTACGTCACCTTTACAAAGGCGCCTGCCAATCAGCCCTGCATGGCTTTTGGGTGTCCACATCCCAAGCCAACAAAATCAGGTCGTACCAGCGCCACATTCTCACTGGGCGCGGTGTCGCTTCTTTTGGATGGCTCGTTTGAGTTTGGCGTCTTCAACCACGATTATTCGTCCCGTGGCGGTGCCTTTCACACGAGCGCGGTGCGAAAGTCCAACTTTCAAGATCGGTTCCAGATTCACAAGCTCGAGGTATGGGGCTGTGGCGGCGACAAGGAAGCCGCAGCGCAGGCGGAGAGATGGGCGTGGGAGGAACGGGAAGCGGAAGCGCGCCGCAAGATTAATTTGGGCACTGGTAGTCAAGACCAAGACCGTGCGTTGTTGGAAATGGCGGGCCTGATTGGAAACAACCGGAGCGGTGGTTCAATGTCCTAGCAAGATGCAGCAAATTACATACTCGGCTCCTTCACGACGACAGAATCGGAACAGGCTCTGATAACTCTTGTTTAACTGATTATATTTGAAACATGGTCTATCGCTTGTGGAGAGAGTAGTGGTGAGCATCAAAGCTACTTCGTATCGTACAAAAGAAAGCGTTTTCTTTCCCAACAACGCCAGATATATACAAGCCACAGGCTTTTCAAAACAGAGCGTTTATTTCTTGGGCTCACCATCGTCCTTCTTCTTTGAGCCATACACCTCTCCCAGAGCACCCAATGAGCTTCTGGGGTTCTCCCTTCTCTTCTCTGTCGATTCACTGGCGACACCAGGAGCGGCGGCGGCCGCTGCCTGCTCCTCGGCAGCCTTTGTTTCGGCCGGGCCCCAGAGCCCCATGCGGCCGAGGATACCGCCCGTGCCGCCGGGCTGCGGGTCTTTGTCAGCCTCTTGACCGGCCGCCGCGCTAGACTGCGCGAGGGCCTTCTTCTCGAGCATGGCGCGCATGGTCTTGTCCTCGTCATCACGAGCCTCGAGCTCGCGGATCCACTTCTGGCGCTTCTCTTCGGCCGTCGTCTCCTCCTTGAGCTTGCGCAGCTCCTTGCTCTTCTCGCGGTCCTGGTTGTAGTACATGCTGCCGGCGACCATGGCGATTACGGTGAAGCCCTGCGCGGCGACGCGCGCGCGGAACATCTTGTTGGCCTGCTTCGAGTCGCCCCGGCGGAGGGCGCGGTATGCGTTGATAAAGGCGAAGACGGTCAGGCCCATGCCTAGGCGGGCAATTGTTAGCGTCTTTGACGATCTTTGGCGTGAACATGAGCGGGAGAGGTACCGAGCGGCACAAGAGGCTCTTCTTTGATCTTGCGAAAGAACTTGTGCAGCGTCTTTTCGTTGCGTAGTTCGCTGTGCATCGTCGCGTGAGCAGTGGTGGCGCAGGAAACAGCATCGATTGAAACACGTACAGGTCATCGTCAAAGGACGAGGGCATCCCGCCCGCGTTCGGTGAGGGTAGTTGCGCCATGGCGGGGGATTTTAACCAAGTGTCGTGAGCTGGTGAGGGGAAGGGAAGACAAGTCGAAGCTGTCGACTGGTCGGATCATTGGTACTGCAAATCGGAAGCTAACCATGTGCTGCTTTTGGTGGCGTAACAAGACCCACCCACCGCCTGCAAGCTCTCCATGGCTGCAAAACAGAAAAGAGCTTACCAACCTTTCTTTTGCATGACCTGTCCTCAACATCTATCAGACACAACAGCTCGAGTATTACTATCACAGTAAATTGCTTGCCAAAGTGCTGTCAACCGCGCATCACATACAGATCAAAGCATCGAAACGATCCATCTCAGCACCCACCCACGCGACACAGCCAGGGGCAGCCTTGCTCAAGCGTCAACCAGCACAACGAATAACATGACGCCAAGGTAGCCATGTGGTTTTCGACACCCTCTGCCGAGAGCCTCACGAGGCCACGGGTGGCTATCGCCGTTGTCTCTGCTTTAGCAGCCATCTCGGCAGGCTACTATGCATACCACAGCAACTCGCCGCATTTCGTGCTTGAGCTGCCCGATGGGTCGCTACACCGAAGCAACGCGGTGCGCCGAAATCGTCGCCGTTCCCGGCGGTCAGGAACCGTCTCCAGCTCGTCCTCGGGTGTTGCTGGTGATGAAAATGCAGAGAATACAGCATTACCGCAGCCACCGCCACAGCCATCAACTGAGGGCGAGACTGGCGTCGAGGAAAATAACGAGGACGAGTGGTGGAACGACCCGAATCAACTGCCTCCTCAGAGAGCAGGCCACAATATTGTGAGCTTGTTGTTTCGCGTATCAGAGGATAACGCGCGCCGCAATGGGTGTGTCCATAGAGGATGCCAATGTAATGCCTGTGGCATGGTCCCTATTCGAGGCATCCGCTACCGCTGTGCAAACTGTGCAGACTTTGACCTCTGTGAGACCTGCGAATCTCAGGGTGTCCACATCAAGACGCACATCTTCTACAAGATTCGAATTCCGGTCCCGCCATTCGGCCACAGACAAATGCAGCCGGTCTGGTACACTGGTGACCCAGAATCTTGTCGCCGTGCCGTGCCTAGAGGAATCATGGCGAGGTTGTCCAAGGAGACTGGCTTCGAGAGACCCGAGTTGGAAGCATTCTGGGAGCAATGGACCTTTATGGCCAACACGGAATGGAGAGATGACCCGGATCAGTTCTGCATTGCCATGGACCGCAAGACGTTCGAACGATGTCTCGTACCGACAGGTGCTTCCGCATATGCAGAACCTAACCTGATACACGATCGCATGTTTGCATTCTACGATTCAAACAATGATGACCTCATTGGCTTTTCTGAATTCTTACATGGTCTCTCTTACCGGCGACGGAAAGATAAGCTGCAGACTGTATTTGACGGCTACGACATTGATGGGGATGGTTACGTTAATCGCCGAGATTTTTTGCGCATGTTCAAAGCGTACTATGTTTTATACAAGCAAATGCATAGAGACATATTAGACGGCCTCGAGAATCAACTACTCGCGAGCACAGAAGCACAACAACTCGTCAACGGCCGGCAGCCGCTCAGCAGTCTTTTCGGGCGCGAGGAAAGAGTCCCACAGGCTGACTCGAATATGCGCTTTGAAGGCAAGACATATCATCCGGACGGCCATGTTGCAGTGGACAAGGACAAGGAAGCTGCCTTTGTCGAAAACGAAAACGACACTGCTACCCGAAGAGATATACTGACGAGTCTTTTTGCATGCGAAACGGACAGAAGAGCCCGACGACGCGGGCTGGTCATTGGTCATGATGGTGACGGGAACTGGAGAACAGCCCGTCGAGCTAGTGGTGCCGATGCTGACGGCACCTACTGGCTCACCATGCTTGATCCACCGACAAACCTAGAACAGTTCTCGGATGTTTTGCTCGGCAACAACAACGGCGCCGACGAAGACAGTGCGCAGCGGGATTCTCCTGATGAAGACGAAGGCAATGCTGGGGATGAACAAGGTCCCAACTCGAACAGCTCCGAAGCCAGGCCACCGACAGAAAGCGAAGCCCGCGCAAGAGCTATCGAACGCAGCCGAAGACAAGCTCCTAAGTTGGACAAGAAGCGGCGTGATATGGCCAGGCGCAAAATCCATGACCGGTGGAGACGTCGACAGTTTTACCTCGATCAGGAAGAGGGCGGTGCCGCTCCGGACGACTGGAGTGACGGAGAAGATATTCTTGCCAAGGCAGAGCAAGCAGAGAGACGAGAGAAGAGACACCGAGAGAGGCGGCAAAACGGTGCACCAGCATCGGTCGAGTCCGATACCAGCTCTGACGATATTCCATTCCAAATCAGACGTGATGATCCTGCGTATAGACATGGGTTTGCAGAAAACGACGCTGGAAAGGAAATTCTTTACCAAGTGACGCAGCAGGCATTCAATGAATTGTTGGATGTCATCTTCAAGCCAGCAGAGGATCTTGCGGTACAGGCTGCTGAAACTAGGCTTGAGCGCGCAGATTACGCAGACCTCATTGAGAAGTTTGATCCTTCGGAAGCAGACACGGAGGAAGAAGGCGAGGATGGTATAGAAAAGACGAGCGGCAATCAGCCGTCCAGTGATAAGCCCGCCAGCGAGAAGAGCCTGGAGGAGCTGCTAAAGGACAGCGGATACTCGGTAGAACCGTCAGAGCCTCGTAACGCGGTTGAGTTGCAGACGGCCGCCAGCGTTGAAGAGGTGCTGGAAGCGGCAGACAACGCTGTAAATCCAGTCGCGGCGACAGAGGCACCGGCAGCAGAGTATCGTGACCCCACGCTGCCCCAATTTCGGCCCAACAGCGTAGCAGAAGCGGCCACTGCAGCTCCGTCCGTTGCGGTATCCGAGGCTCCGGAAACAAAACGGAGCTCAACGCCGGAGCCATCCAATGCAACGCTCAGGGAGTGGAAGCGCCTCAACCTGGCTGAGATTCAGGCTGAAGCCCGAGGAGGCTGGGGCAAGCTCAACTTTGCAGAGTTTGAGGAAATCTACAAGTCACAAGAGACACAAGGTAACAGACTGGACTACTTGGGCAGCTGGATCGACTTTTGCATCCCATAGGAGAGAGATTGGACAAGGAACACTGCATAGGATTCAGCGATGACAGAAGCTGTGGTGGGAGACTCGGCCGGTGACGACGTTGGGGTCAATGCTGGAGCCGATGGCGGCTTGCCGCTGCAGCGACGGTTCCGGATCTGGTTCTGGTTCCAAACATGGCTCAGGCAGTTTGTACTATAGAGCAGAAACGCACATGTAGTGCAGTTTGCAAAGCGATACTGTGAGGAGAAGAATAAAATAAATATGTCTTGACAGTTTGGTAAAGCTGGGCTGCGTTGGTGGATGCGACATTCGGCCTGTAAAGTAGGCCCGCTATTCGGCCGAAACCCCCCACGCCCCACACGTAAGGCTGAGACTATTTTTCGGTCTTGCTCCCGAGAACGGCCTGAAAAGCTAGGTACACAATCCATGTAGCTCGAACTACCACTGCCCAAAGAGACGAAAAGAAGCTGGGAAACAAACCCTACTGGTTCGTAAAAGTGAAATGGGGAAGGGGCCTGCATTCAGAACATTGGTGCGACGACCCGAGCAGGCTCATTCATTATCAGTGGCTTGGTACCATGATCATCGCGCCGCGCCAATTTCTCCGG
>JAPFRM010000865.1:0-14536 GCA_030778325.1 Beauveria medogensis | reverse complement strand
CCCCTTTTTTTAAATTTATGGGTACCCCCCCCCCCCCCCCCCCTTCCTTGGTTGATTTGAAATCAAAACACAAACCCCAAGATTCACCCGTATATGTAGTAAGAGTGAATGCCAAGGTACTTCGCGGGCTTAATATGCCCTCTTTTGGAAGCACTGAACAAGACAAACTTGCGCAAATTCACGAGAGCCCAGAAGCTTTCTGGTAGGCGCGTACTCGGCTGTGCACGCTGATCCATGCATGTTTCGTAAATATCAGTTTCCAGCAAGACCTCTTGATACTTTCATATAGCCTGATCTTGGCGAGTGTGACTCTTGGCCGGATGAGTTCATTTACCATCAGAGATTTAATAAACCACGATTATCCGTGTGTAGCGCTGCTCCCACCCCCTTTCACAAGGGCAGTAGCTTTTCCAGGGCGGTCGGTAGCTTTATCCCCGGGCCTAACGTGCGCCAAAGGAGCAGGTTCCCCACAATGAATCATTCGACATCAGCAAGGGCCGTTTTACGTTTTTTACAGAGCTGGATAGAGTCAGACCGGGTGTCACCCGGCGCGGCCGCGATAACGACGAGCAAACGTGGCAGCTGCGCGGCCGAGACAAAGCCTCAGAGACGAGGTTTCAGAGACGATGAAGCGAGAAAATAATGCGCTCAAGAGCACGCAGGTAATCAGTAATTCCGAGGGTGAGAAAAAAGTATCCGCAAGTGTTTACATGGAAGTCTCCGCGCTTGCGCAGGTTGTTGGGTGTACTCCGCATGGTATCTGGCCGTGTCTCCACAGCATGCGTAGTCGAAACTCCAAACAAATCCGCATCAAGGAACAGGTTCAGACTAGAATAAATCGTAATAATAGATAGCAAAAAAAATTGAGCTAACTGCATTGACCATTTTTTTCGACACACACACCCCGGAGATTAGAAATACAATCTCCAAGCACACTATGCAAAATGGCACTCATTGGCTCTGTTGTCAGTGGAACCACCAACCTTGTGGACCAAGAAAGGCGGTGCGTTACGACACAAGATTTCTACGGCTCCGAAGAGTACGAGGAAAAAATGTTGAAACGGAGCCGACCCTGCAGAAGCTACAATTGGCTCTTACCTAGTCGGTCGAGCTGCCAGAATTCATCCATATAAGAGGCCCTTGTCCCACCTTGACTACACTTGACTGCACTGCAAACGCCAACCACGGACTCGTCGACGTCCAAACGCGACTTGAATTCCAAAAGAAGACGGATTCCTTTTGAAACCTACACAGGGAAATTGCAAAGTCAAATAGCAAGACATTGCTCCAACATGGCTGCTGAAGAGCAGCAGACGGCGCCGACGACGGCCGCCGTCGAAGCCATCAGCAACGACACAACAACCACAGCCACCGGCCCCGAGGCCACCATTAGGCCATCTTCGCCGGCCGAAATCTCTTCGAGCGATGCCTCCGTCGAGGGCTACTGGGGCGATGCCGACGCCGGCGGCCCCGTCCGTCGTCAGTCTGCCCGCCAGGACTACAATGACCTGCAACGAGAACTCAGTCGTCGCGCGAGCAACGCTTCCGGCACCCCCAAGACCAAGAGCCACGCGGCCGGCGACCACCAAGGCGGTCTGCTCTCGGCGCTGCGCAAGCCCAAGCGGGAGGCCGACGTCGAGGCTGACAGCCAGGCGACGAAGCGCCAGGACGACGACTTCCAGCTCGACGAGTTTATGCGCCAGGGCCATCTAGAGAAGCGCCACCCGGAGAGCGGCGAGTCGACGAAAAAGGTCGGCGTCGTCTTCAAGAACCTCACAGTCAAGGGCGCGGCTCTGACCGCCATGACGGTCCGCACCCTGCCCCAGGCCATCCTCGGCACCTTTGGCCCGGACCTCTACGGCCACCTGACCAAGCTCATCCCGGCGCTCAGCTTCTCCAAGGGCGGGCCCGAGATCCGCGATCTGATTCACGACTTTACCGGCGTCGTCCGCCCCGGCGAGATGATGCTCGTGCTCGGCCGCCCCGGCGCCGGCTGCACCACCTTTCTCAAGGCCATTGCCAACAACCGCGGGAGCTACGTCGCCGTCGAGGGCGACGTGCGCTACGGCGGCATCGACGCCAAGGAGATGGACCGCCGCTACCGCGGCGAGGTTGTCTACAACCCGGAAAACGACCGCCACCTGCCCTCGCTCACCGTCGGGCAGACGCTCGACTTTTCGCTGCGCACCAAGACGAAAAAGGCCGACAGCGGCAGCATCGGCCTCGTCGTCGACGCCTTTCTCAAAATGTTTGCCATTTCCCACACGAAAAACACAAACGTCGGCGACGAGTACACCCGCGGCGTGTCGGGCGGCGAGCGCAAGCGCGTGTCCATTGCCGAGACGCTCGCCACAAAGTCGACCGTCACCTGCTGGGACAACTCGACGCGCGGGCTCGACGCCTCGACGGCGCTCAACTATGCGCGGTCGCTGCGCGTCATGACCGACGTCTCGGACCGCACCACGCTCACGACGCTGTACCAGGCCGGCGAGGGCATCTACGAGCTCATGGACAAGGTGCTCGTCATTGACTCGGGCCGCATGCTGTACCAGGGCCCCGCGGCCGACGCCCGCCAGTACTTTGTCAATCTCGGCTTCTTTGCGCCTCCGCGCCAGACCACGGCCGACTTTCTCACGTCCGTCTGCGACGTCAACGCCCGCCGCTTCCGCGACGGCTTCGAGGCCCGCTGCCCCAAGACGCCCGCCGAGCTCGAGGCCGCCTTCCTCGCCAGCGACGCCCACCAGCGCGTCCTCGCCGACGTCGCCGACTACGAGCGCCACCTCGCCGCCACGAGCCACGCCGACGCCGAGACCTTTCAGCAGTCGGTCCACGAGGCCAAGTCGCGCACCGTCCTGCAGCGCTCCAACTACACCGTCAGCTACTGGCGCCAGGTGCTCGCCTGCACTCGCCGCGAGTTCTGGCTGCTCTGGGGCGACAAGCAGACCCTCTACACAAAGTTTGCCATCATCATCAGCATGGGCCTCATTGTCGGCTCGCTCTTCTACGACATCCCCGACGACACCTCGGGACTCTTCCTGCGCGGCGGCGCCGCCTTCTTCTCCATCCTCTTCCTCGGCTGGCTCCAGCTGTCGGAGCTAATCCGCGCCATTGCCGGCCGCGACGTCATTGAGCGCCACAAGGAGTATGCCTTTTACCGCCCCTCGGCCGTCAACTTTGCCCGCATCCTCGCCGACTTTCCCCTCCTGCTTGTCCAGGTCGTCGTCTTTGGCCTCATCCTGTACTTTATGTGCAACCTCGACCTCGATGCCGGCAAGTTCTTCATCTACCTGCTGTACATTTACACCACAACAATCTGCATCACGGCCCTGTACCGCATGTTTGCCGCCATCAGCCCCTCCATTGACGATGCTGTCCGCTTCTCCGGCATTACTTTCAACCTGCTACTCATCTTCACCGGCTATGCCATCAGCAAGCCCACGCTTCTCAGCGAAAAGATTTGGTTTGGTTGGTTCTACTGGATCAACCCCGTGTCATACTCCTTTGAAGGTGTCATCTCCAACGAACTGTCTAGCCGCAACATGCAGTGCGCCCCCAGCCAGCTTGTTCCCCAGGGTCCCGGCATCATGCCCGAGAACCAAGGCTGTGCTGTTCCTGGCTCGGCCGCTGGGGCAACCACGGTCAACGGTGCCGACTACCTCAACGCCAACTACGATTACCACCGCTCCAACCTCTGGCGCAACTGGGCCGTCCTGATTGCCTTTTCTGTTCTGTACATTCTCGTCACTGTCCTGGCCACTGAGACCCTGTCGTTTGCCACCTCTGGCATGGGCATTCTCATCTTCAAAAAGTCCAAGGCCGGTGCCGCTGCTGCGAAAAACACAAAGGCCGCCGACGAAGAGTCTGGCAAAAAGGAAACCCAAGGCAACGACACACTCCAGCGTCAAGTCACCACCCCCGACGAGATCCTGCAAGAGTTTCAGCGCAGCGAAAAGATCTTCACTTGGGAAAATGTCAACTACACCGTCCCCAGCGCCGATGGCCCCAAGAGGCTGCTCAACAACGTGCAAGGCTACGCCAAGCCCGGCGTCATGGTGGCCCTCATGGGTGCTTCCGGCGCCGGCAAGACCACGCTCCTCAACACGCTCTCCCAGCGCCAGACCGTCGGCGTCGTGGAAGGCAGCATGCTCGTCGACGGCACCGCCCTGCCCACCGACTTTCAGCGCGGCACCGGCTTCGTCGAGCAGATGGATCTGCACGAAGAGTCCACCACGGTCCGCGAGGCGCTCGAGTTCTCCGCGCTCCTCCGCCAGAGCCGGGAGACGCCACGCGAGGACAAGATTGCCTACGTCGACAAGATTATCGACCTGCTCGAGATGCAGCCCATCGAGGACGCCATCGTCTTCTCCCTGGGCGTTGAGCAGAAGAAGCGGCTGACCATTGGCGTCGAGCTCGCCGCCAAGCCGTCGCTGCTGCTCTTCCTCGACGAGCCCACATCCGGGCTCGACTCCCAGTCGGCTTTTTCCATTATCCGCTTCCTGCGTAAGCTCTGCGCCGCGGGCCAGGCCATCATCTGCACCATCCACCAGCCCTCGTCGGAGCTCATTGAGCAGTTTGACCAGATCCTGGCGCTCAACCCCGGCGGCAACGTCTTTTACTTTGGCCCCGTCGGCGAAAACGGCAGCGCCGTCGTCGACTACTTTGCCACCCGCGGCTCCCAGTGCCCCGAGGGCAAGAACGTTGCCGAGTTTCTGATTGAGCAGGGCGCCAAGCCCGCCGACCGCCAGTTCTGGAACGACCAGTGGCTCCAATCAGACGAGAACAAGAGGCTTACCGAGGAGATTCAGCGCATAAAGCGCGACCGCGGCGAGGCGGCGGCTCAGCTGCGGCACGAAGCTGGTGGCGCGGCCAGGGAGGACGAGTTTGCCGCCTCGGCATACGAGCAGACGATGCTCCTCACCAAGCGCATGTTTATCAAGCAGTGGCGCCAGCCCTCGTACGTCTATGGCAAGTTCTTCGTTGCCGTTCTCATTGGCATCTTCAACGGCTTCACGTTTTGGCAGCTCGGCAACACCGTCCAGGACATGCAGAGCCGCATGTTCACGTCCTTTCTCGTCCTCCTCTTCCTGCCCGCCACCATGAACGCCGTCCTGCCCAAGTTCTTCATGGACCGCGCCCTCTGGGAGGCCCGCGAGTACCCTTCCCGCATCTACGGCTGGGTCGCCTTTTGCTCCGCGTCCATCCTCTCCGAGATTCCCAGCGCCGTCATCTCGGCCGTGCTGTACTGGGTGCTCTGGTATTTCGCCACCGGCCTGCCCACCGAGAGCAGCACCTCGGGCTTTGTCTTTTTCATGACGCTGCTCTTCTTCCTGTTCCAGACCAGCTGGGCGCAGTGGATCTGCGCCTTTGCGCCGTCCTTTACCGTCATCAGCAACGTCCTGCCCTTTTTCCTGGTCATGTTCTCCGTCTTCAACGGCGTCTTTGTGCCCTACCAGCAGCTCGCCGTCTTCTGGCGCTACTGGATGTACTACGTCAACCCGTCCACGTACTATGTCGGCGGCGTTCTCTCGAGCACCCTCGCCCACCAAGAGGTTCGCTGCGCCGACAGCGAGGCTGCCCACTTCAGGCCGCCCTCTGGCCAGACCTGCGCCGAGTTTGCCAACGACTTCATCGCCAAGGCAGGCCGGGGATACCTGATCGACCCTAATGCTACCGACATGTGCGGCTACTGTCCCTATGCCGATGGTACCCAGTACTTGGCTTCGCTTCACATCGAGCCCAGCCAGAAGTGGCGTGACTTTGGCATCTTCCTGGCCTTTTGCATTAGCAACTGGGCTCTGGTTTACTTTTTCATTTACACGGTCCGCGTTCGTCGGTGGTCTTTTGGACTCAACTACTTATTCAAATGGTTTTGAAGCATTTCCATCGCTGCATGTAGCTGAGAGGTATGGCGTTATACGGACCTGCAACACTTTCACGAGGTGGTTTCTTGCTATGTGAAACTTAGAAACTGGGGTAGATTTTAGATATACATTTAACTGAAAGTACATACTACTTTAGCCTTGACTTCAGCATACCGTCTCTTTGCAGCCGTGTGGTGCATACGTAACATGCCAATGCTGTACGGTGAAGATCATTTCTTGGTATACTTATCCTCTGCACTGCGAAGCTGAATAGTATCGTCACTCCGTCATTATTCCAGACATACTAGGCAGGTGGCCGTTCTTAGTGGAGTGTGGCTGTGCTTGGCGATGCCGACAATTGGCTGCCCAGCCATGGTGGACGTAGTAGGCTAGTAGCATATCTCCAATGCTGCAAAGTCGTGCGTGATTGGACATGCGCAAAAGTGTGGCGGCCAACGAGGAAGCTTGCTGTTGTCAAGACTTGCACTATCCACACAGTACTAGGTCTCTTGGCAAGAGCTTAACTTTCGCTAACTTTAGAACGAGGCAGTGTAATTGCGCTGTGTGGACTGTAAGCACATGCATACTTGGCATTGACAGCTAAAGTAGTTGTTTTGCCTTGTGCTCGGAGTTGTATTGAAAGGTTGCGTCCGCGTGATTCAACGGATTCCACAATGCGCCTGCATTGTGTAGTGAGACACCAGCAAGGTGTCCCGCTTGCCCGCTTGCCCACTGCCCACTGCCCGCCTCGTGTCGCCAGAATCGCAGAGATTCGACAATCAAGCCCGCGTGCCCGTCTCGGTAAATAGTCGGCGGTTGTTCTTGACGCAAATGATCCGAAACCACTGTAATCGAGGCAAACCTGGAGAATCGAGGGCATCCTGCTACACAAGACGTCAAAGGTGCCTCTCTATTGCAATCGTTAGGACACAGTGTTGACGTGGTAGCTCAGGGTAGACGCACCAAGTGTTACTGTTATCCAAGACGTTCATAAACCGCATTAACTGCATTCTGCAAAGCTGCTGCATTAGGGCGCAGCTCTGATGCATCCACATTGCTGGGTCGCTGACGGCGGGGAGCGGCTAGTGGCACGGAGACCCAGTAGGTAAATTGTTAGGCAACCTAATCTTGACATTCCATGTGTCAATATTATGCTGGGGAGCGGAGGTTGCACGGAAATATTGTGTGATGGTGGTGATGTAGGAGAGAAGAAGAGCCGGCGTTTGCAGAACCGGTCTTGCCGGTCTGATGGCTTCATCTGTCGGCTGGCTGGCCCTTGACCGCCAGCTGGCAACCAAAGAAGGGGTTTACCCGGCTATTAGTACCCAGGTATCCTTTGTTAAGGCATAGACACAGCGTCGTCCCCGCACTTCAGGCAATTGGGACACTAAAAAGATGCCCGAATCACACAATGTATCTCCACTGAATCAGACCCCGCCGCCACCAACAACTTGTCCGTGACCTAACTGGGTGACATCCAGGCTACCCATGCAACCAACTATAGCTGTCCAACTTCCTGCCTGCCAAGCTGGTACCAAGTAACTAACTAAATGAGTGCTGAGTAGCTGGGTAGTACGCGTGTGCGTACCTACATTGCTAGGCGCTTCACGGGTATCCCCAGACCTTCAAAAGAACCCGTCTCCCCACACATCCCTACTCCTGTTGTCTTTTCTTTCTTCACCATTGCCCATCAGGCTTCTGCCTCTTGCGTATCGTTTTCCTGTTCCGCCTCGTCGAAAGTCTCCCAAAGTAGCAATAGTTCCGGTCTCGAAGAACTAAGTCCGTCTCCTACTGCATCTTTCTCTGTGCCGCTTCGCTTTAAAGCACCCCAAAAACTACAAAACTAAATCCTTCGCCTTATCTCGATCGAGAGTTTTGCTGCTTGTTAGCATAAAAACTACCGCCATTCGATGGGAGAAACCGCCGCTGTTATTACGAATGGTGAAACAAACACCGGTCACGTCACCTCGGACTCGTCGCCCCCTCCAAGCCAGGAAGACCAGCCTCCTATACCGGAGCCCCCGGACATAGTAGTTATAGAGAAGCCAACGTGCCCGCATACCCTCTCAGCGCAGCAAGTCGCTGATTTCCTCGGCACTGACCTCTACGATGGTTTGACTACCGAGGAGGCTGCCGACCGCCTTGCGCGGGACGGCTCCAATACCATCAAAGGTGCCAAGGGACTTTCCATTTGGGAAATATTCCTGCAACAGGTCGCCAATGCCCTGACTGTGGTTCTCATTGCCGTCGCCGCCTTGTCCTTTGCAATTAGTGACTTTATCGAGGCAGGCGTCGTCGTCGCAGTCATTGTGCTGAACATCGTCGTCGGGTAAGTAAAGCCCAGTCACATTGGTGTGTGCCTCTCTAACATCTGCAGTCTTGTTCAAGATTACCGTGCCGAGCAGACTATTCAGTCCCTGTATGCCCTGTCCACTCCAAAGTGCAAAGTGATTCGTGATGGTCATAGCGACACGGTCAAGGCGGAAACTCTTGTCAAAGGAGACTTGGTTTCTCTTGTGACTGGCGACGTCGTTCCAGCAGATCTGCGCCTCGTCCAAGGCATTAATCTCTCCACAGACGAAGCTCATCTGACGGGCGAATCTGTTGCCATCAGCAAAAAGCCCGACGCTGTCTTCGATGATGCCGACATGCCCGTCGGAGACCGAGTCAACCTCGTCTTCTCCGGTAGTTCTGTCACTCGTGGTCGCGCTACTGGCATTGTCGTCTTTACTGGCATGGAAACCGAAGTCGGACAAATTGCAGAACTCTTGCGCCGAAAGAAGAAAGACACCGCAGGTATGACCTCGACGAGAAAGGCAATTTACAAAGTCCACCAAAGCATTCGTAACATTCTTGGCCTTGAGGGAACCCCACTGCAGGTAACCCTCAGCAAGTTTGCCCTGTTGCTTTTCGCTTTAGCCATCCTCCTCGCCGTCATTGTTTTCTCAGTCAGCGAGTGGCGCATCAACAATGATGTTTTGCTCTACGGCATCTGTGTAGGCGTGGCTGTAATTCCTGAGTCCCTGCTTGCAGTTCTCACTGTCACCATGGCCGTTGCCACCAAGGCCATGGTCAAGGGTCATGTAATTGTCCGCCAGATGCCTTCGCTCGAAGCTGTTGGTGGTGTCACCAATATCTGCTCCGACAAGACTGGAACGCTCACTCAAGGTCGCATGATTACTCGTAAGGTCTGGTTACGCGATGGCCTCACTGGAGTTACACAAGCTACATCAGACCCCTACGATCCCAGCAGCGGCACTGTTACCTGGTCTGGCTCTCTCGCCGGAAGCTGCTTCGGCTCTTTTCTCAACACCATCAATCTATGCAATAATTCCACGGTCACTGATGGGAAAAAGGAGCCCGAGACTGACACTAGCAGTGTCACAACTGCCTTTGAACCGGCTGAATGGCGAGCTGTGGGAGAGCCGACGGAGATTGCTCTCAAAGTTTACGCCATGCGTTACGGTCAGGTTCGCAACAATGCTGATCAGCTGATTGCCGAGCACCCTTTTGACTCCTCGTGCAAGCTGATGAGTGTGGTCTACGGTACAGGTCTCGACGAGTCTCATCATGTCCACACCAAAGGAGCCGTGGAAGTTATGCTTCCAATCCTGGACGAGACGGAAGAGTTCAAAGCTGCTATCCATGCCGAGGCCGAGTTGCTCGCCGGTGAGGGACTCCGAGTGCTCTGTGTCGCAGACAAGCTGGTCAAAAACTCTCCCGACGAAGCTCTTGATCGCGCTAAATGTGAATCCCGCTTGCGTTTTCTCGGCCTCGCCGGCCTATACGACCCTCCCCGACCAGAAACTGCGGGTGCGGTCCTCCAATGCCGTGAAGCAGGCATCTCTGTGCACATGGTTACCGGCGATCATATCAAGACTGCAACTGCTATTGCCTATGAAGTCGGCATCTTGTCAAGCCAAGTTTCCTTTCCCCCCAACACCGTCATGGCAGCTTCTGAATTTGCCAACCTGAGCGATGATGAAGTTGATGCACTGGATGCCATCCCGCTTGTCATTGCTCGGTGCAGCCCTCTGACAAAGGTCAGAGTTATTCAAGCCCTTCATCGACGAAAGGCTTTCTGCATCATGACTGGCGACGGTGTCAACGACTCCCCAGCTCTTAAGCAAGCTGATGTCGGCATCGCCATGGGTGATCGAGGCAGTGATGTTGCCAAGGAGGCATCAGACATGGTCCTAACGGATGACAATTTTGCATCCATTGTCACTGGCATCCAAGAAGGCCGTCGCCTAGCGGACAATATTCAAAAGGTAAAGTGTTTCGTGCTTGTAAGGGCTTGGTCGGTTCGTTTTGCTAATATTTTGGAGTTTCTGTTGCACCTGCTTACCTCGAATCTCGCTCAAGTTATTCTTCTTTTGATTGGTCTCGCATTCAAGGATAAAAGCGGTAACGCCGTCTTCCCTTTGTCTCCGTTGGAAATTCTGTGGGCAAACCTCATCACTTCGTCGCCACTAGCTCTTGGTCTCGGCCTTGAAGAAGCACAGCGGGACATTTTACGTCGGCCACCTCGAAGTCTTCGCTCCGGTGTCTTTACCCTCGACCTTGTCCGTGATCAGCTCATGTATGGTACCTTTATGGGAAGCTTGTGTCTAGCCGCTTTTATGGTGGTGGTTTATGGGTCTTCCGGCCATGGCTACCATGATCTCCCTCACGGCTGCAACGAAGACGGTGCCCAGGGCTGTGGTCTGGTGTTTCGGGCTCGTGCAACAACTTTTGCGGTCCTGAGCTTTCTTCTCCTGGTTACCGCCTGGGAGGTGAAGCATTTCCAACGCAGCCTATTTGCCATGGACGAGCGCTTCACTGGCACTTTTGCCGTCTTCAAGACTGTGTACCACAACCGCTTCTTATTCTGGTCGGTCGTTGCCGGGTTCCTCGTCACGTTTCCCGTCATCTACATCCCCTTTGTCAACACACACGTGTTCAAGCATCAAGGCCTAACTTGGGAGTGGGGTGTGGTTTTCGGTTGCGTGGCTGCCTACATTGCTCTTATCGAGGGCTGGAAGGCGGTCAAGCGGAGGTTTCGTCTGGGTGTCGATGTGCTGCCCGCTGCTCTTTCGCCTGCATAGGCGTGATGGAGGCGGTGTATGGCGCGGCGAATGGAAGGATTGGTGAGAAGTGGAAGGACAGGTTTTCTAGATGTTGAATGTTAGTATAATAGTTTTCCGGTATGCTTAGTTTAGTATCTTCGCGTAATGGCAAAGCGCTTTCCTGTCAAGAAGCCATGTAGAGCGTGACTTGTATGATTCGACCGTCAAGTAGCGTTTCCCCACGCTCATCTTGTTTTCTCATCTGCCAATGGGAGAGTCGGTTAGTCTGCCGCCTGAAAGTTGAAACCATCTTGGTGTGTTGTGGGTTGTGTAGTATGACGATGTTTCTACCCGCGTGCGCCTGGCTAGAGCAACGGGCCGATGGATTCCAGACCAATGCGGATTTCTTTTTTTTTTCCCCTCTCCCCTCTCTCTCTCTCTTGTAACATTTTTCCATCACATACACACACACACATACGTACACACACCCACCCCCATTTTCTGCAATCATGACAACCCCAGCTTTTCGAGGCGCACAGCAGAAGTCATCGCTTGCCCGCGTGGTTGCGAACCTTGATGGACAAAAAAACGACCTTGATGGCACGCTTTTGTGATGTGCACGCCCCCCCTCCTCTCCTCCCCCTCCCCCTCACACGCATCAAATCGAGAGACATGTTGTGGGAGAAAACGGGCAGTTATCAGAGGGAGAACGTGGCAAAGGGGTCTAAAATTGGTGCATGGTCGTTTTGGGGACTGGGGATGCTTTTTTGTTCTAGTGTGGTGCCAGAGCCCGTAGATATATAAGAGGTCGTGATTGCGGCTCTCTTCCTTTCCTCTCGAACTTTTGGTTTCCTGCTCAAACTGTCCTTGGACAAGGGACTCTCTCTACTTCTGGGCTCTAGAGAAGCAGAAAGATGGCGCGCCAGCCCTCGTGGTTTCGCAGACGTGTTGTGGCATGGCGGCCACGGGCTTACACGATGCAGCAATGATGAAGCGGAACAAGAACGACAACACGTTTGACTTTACAATTTTTTGGTCGACAACTATTCTCGGCTTGTCTCGAGTCCGTTCCGCTCCTGTCGACGGGGTTCTTGCCAACTACGACGAAATGAAGGACGAGTCTCGCTGGCCATTGCTGTCGGGGGCCACGACAACTTCCCGAAACTCGCGGCTCTCTCAGCTTGAAGCTGAGTTTTCTTTCTCGTCTCAATCTACCTCGTCCTCCTTTTTTTTTTTTTTTGCCTTCCATTTTGGTACGCAGAGGCTAGTACGAAGCTGAGAGGATTCCCCCCCCCCCCCGTTCCCCCAGCCTCGCACAGGGCGGCCTGACACTTGTTCTCTTTTTTTCGTCATTTTCATCTTCCTTGCCTTGTTGTGTTGTATTCAAGGCTCTGGCTGCTTGATCCATGTCCTCTCCTGTCCCTGTCTCTCCGTCGCATAGCGCGGTGGCACAAGTTGGTTCAGCTGCTGACTTGCATGTCCCCCGACGAGATTGTCATTTCCTCGCCGTTTGGAGACATGGGATGCGTGTCCGTGCTGTTGGGCATCATTCTCGCTCCTTCTCCTCCTCTCCCTTCCCCTCCCGACCTGCCACACGCCCGAGCCTCGGCGTGCTTGTCCATCACTCTCTTGGATTCCCGTCCTTGCCAACGCATCAGCCCGCCCGCCCACACACACACACACATACATACACATATACATACAAAAGTACAAATCACACACGCGCACGCATCTTCATTCGACGGTCCACAGCCCACGGGCAAGTGCGGCCATACCCGCAGACTAGTGCGGGCTTTATATTGGATGCAACCGCTTGTGCCGCCAACGCCTCTTTTTTTTTTCTTCCTTTTTTTTTCTTCCTTTTTTTTTTCTAGTTATTGTCTGCATGCCCAGCTTCGGTCAAAGTCACGCTTCCCTCCCAATCATCCGCAGATGCTCCACCGGCCATGGCATGTTCTGTCGCGCAAAAACAGCGCAGACAAAAGAGAAAAAAGGCTTTGAGCGGGCTAGTGTTGCATTGTTGTTTGCTTTCGGTTCTTGGTTAGGAAGGTTTATCCTCTCTCCCCACGCCACTATCCCCACCAGTTGTTGTTGTTTTTCTTCAACTTGTCTGATATCCGCTCGCTTCTCATTGGCTTCGATGCCATCATCACATGAGGAGCTGACGTCGTTGGCTACGTTCCGGGTCCCTTTTTCTTTCCTTGCCAACTTGCTAGCCGGCCAACTAGTGCCGCATGCACCTACCCTTTCCCTGCTGCCGTGCCCCGTCTCTTTCATGTCGGGTCATCTGGTTGGGTCGCTCCGAATCGAGTATCCCGGTCGCTCGGCCGTTGTTCTCGGTGGATGCTTGGCCAAGCGACGGGCCTGTTCATCGCACATGGGCTGATGCCTGGCAAAACACGATTACTCTGGTCTAATCTGTACTCCCTACCGGCTTGTACCTACCTGTGCTTGCTGTGCCCCTACTTGCCCATCAGTGCCACCTTGCCTGCCCCTCCCCTTCTCCTCATTCCACGTTTCAAGGATGCATGAGCCCAGAACCTGCTCGGCGGGCATACCTTCACACAGGACCAAGCCCTTGCTCCAGCCGCAGATCCGTAGTGGCTCTTTGTGGAGATGGATCAAGGCATGACATCGATCTCTGGCCTTTTCCAGAGTCTCTTGTGCCTGACAGGCAAGCTGTCAGAGATGCTGCGGGACCAGCACCGTGTTGGAGACGGAAAATTGGCCAAGCCTTTTGCGGTTGGAACTTCCGCGGCCACATGTCCTGTTACACAGGTGATGGATCCTCCAAGTCAGGCCGGTGTCGTGAGGATCCCTCATGACCCCCCCTTTGGCCTATCGGGCTTACTGAGTGTCTCTGAATGGGTGTCAAGGCTTTTTCATTTCCACGTCCTTTTGGTCAGAGTTGGCGAGCCCCATCCCTGTCGTGCCTTTCCCGTGACTCTGGACGGATTCGAGCATCCAACAAGGCAAGCCGGGCTGTCGGTGGCGCGGGTTAAATGAGACGTTGGGGCTTATACCGTCTCGGTAAGGAGCAGCAGCTTTGAGCCATGGGACCTGAGGAGGGGGAACTGGGGAGAGGGGAGAGAGGGGGGCGACAGGAAAAGCAGCTGTTTCTCGTACGCGAAATAGAATGGTGCTGTGGTGCCGCCGTGGAAAAGAGAGTTTCCTTGGTCCAATAGTGTGAGGCTCTACCCCGCTGGTACATGTACATGCAGCTTCAAGGTGGAGGCACACGTTGCTCTGCGGCTTTGGGTCATGTACGTGGCGGGCGGGCGTGCATCATTTGTGAATTTGCCTGATTTCGGAGCTGTATCATTGGTGTAGTTTGACGACAGTGGGCGAGAGAGAGAAGCCTGAAGGAGGGGGTTTGATCTGCATCTCGGTCTATAAAAGACGCCGCATTCCCGCCATCATGTCGTCTTTTTGATCTCCCAGCTTCTCCATCAGACAACTCTTACAATTACAACTACTCACACACACTACAACAAAACCACCTTTTAAAACCCACCCAACACTTCAAAATGGATCCCTGGTATGTCTTGAATCACGCGCTCCCTCGCTCACAGGCGAGCTTTCGGAGTCAAAAGAGCGAGGATTATAGTTGCGTGGGGGGGGGGGGGG
>JAPFRM010000862.1:0-18316 GCA_030778325.1 Beauveria medogensis | reverse complement strand
AAATATACCTATAGTATAATATAATTATATCTACTAAGGAAAATACTTTACCTACCTAGCTTATAAGGGCCTTAGAGCTAGTTAAATTTAGTTATAAAGCTACCTTATACTAGCCTTAATTAGCCTAAATTAACGCTGCTAGTAGTCTATATACGGGTGCGATAAATGTGATATAGCTCTTTATACTATAGCTAAATATTAGGACTTTTATTATAGTGAGATTTACTAAGAAAATTAAGTACCTTTTTTTTCCTAACGTATAATTAGCTTAATATCCTTGTAGTGACCGCCGCGAAGCCTTAGCGCACCCAAAGGGATAGCGCTAAGAAGAGAGAATAGAGAAAGATTTCCTAGCGGTCACGCAAAGCGGCGAGACGCAGAGGTAGGTGGGTGCCGCTAAGCCCGGCAGGGAAGGCCGCGACAATAAGAGTAGTAAGTCGCTCGCTAAAGTGAAGCCGGGATATCCGCGATGTATCTACCTTTGTTCCTTGCCTTCACATTGTGTCTGCGTGTAGAGTATAAAGTAATGTCAACAGTAATAATACATCATTCCCAACTAAGATTTAGAGTTAGCGTTCTTATTAGTATAGGCAACTCAGTAACTCAACGCCTTCTAGTTGCCATACCTGGAAGAACACAGTTAACCAACTGCTATTTACAGTATAGTTAGCTATCAACATGTATCGTTTTGCTAATACTAGCGACATTGTTCGTCATTTGTACAAAGACATCATTACCGTGAGAGTGATGACTTCGTATGGCATCATCACCGTGAATGTAACATATGAAGCTGTCTTTCCATGGCGTGCAACAAATTTGTGCATATAAGAACGGCTGCTCCCGTCTCCATCTCGCTCAGATCCTTTACAAGCAACATTCTACACATAGTCGCAAATAACCTCTCGAAATCTCATTCCAAACCTTACCAAGATGCACTTCTCCGCTCTTGTTGCCCTCACTACGGCAACGTCCGCACTGGCTTCGCCGGTCCAGCAGCAAAGCGGCACAGCTACGCTGCAACTGAAAAAGGTCGATCGCGTCAAGTCAGCGAGCGAGCTCGTGAAGCACGGGAAGGCTCGTCTTGTCAGTCTTGGGGCCGGTGAAAACAAGGCAAGTGTCGCGGGCTCTGCACCAGCCGAAAACGTGGTCGTGAGTTACCTTGCGAACGTGACCGTTGGGGCCGGCACCTATGAGCTGATAGTTGACACTGGATGTAAGAATTTCCCTGCATGCAGTCTTGACTGACTGAAACTAATTGCTTCAATAGCGTCCAATACGTGGATCGGGGCGGATAAGGCTTATCAGCCGGGCCCCAAGAGCAAGGATACTGGCCACTCGGTTCAAGTTGGTTATGGATCTGGCGAGTTCTCAGGCGAGGAGTATCTCGATACCGTAACCATCGCGGGCCTTTCTGTGGCAGCGCAGGGAGTTGGCGTTGCCTCGGATAGTCGGGGATTCCACAAAGGTGTCGACGGCATTCTCGGTGTTGGTCCAGTGGCGCTGACCGAAAACACTGTGTCAGATGAGGCAACTGTCCCTACGTTTTTGGACAATTTGTCCAAGGCACGCCTGATCCCGCAAGAGGTTTTCGGCGTCTATTTCCATCCCGAGGCTGGAAGTGACAACAACGACGTCAACGGCGAGCTGACTTTTGGTGGCGTCGACAACACGAAATTTAATGGCCAAATTTCCTATGTCCCGACTCAGAAGTCTGGCCCTGCTGCCCCCTTCTGGGGCATTTCGGCCAGCTTTCAGTATGGTTCCAAGAAACTTGGCAGCACCAATGCCGGCATTGTTGACACCGGCACCACCTTCAATTACATTCCCACGGCTGCTTTCAACGCCTTCGCGACTGCGTCCGGTGGAATTCATGACCAGAGCACTGGTTTAATCCGTTACTCCACGAAGCCTTCATCCCCTTTCGGCTTCACTCTCGGTTCCACGACGTACAATCTGACCCCTGACCAGTACTTGATCCCCAAGGATCAGTATGCAAACCTCAACCTCACCGACTCGTCTCATTACTTTGCTTGGATTGCCGACGGTGGAAATGGTATTAGTATATTCGGCCCTACCACTGACACAACTATTGGACAGAAGTTCTTGGAGCACTATTACTCTGTCTACGACACCACCAACTCCCGCATTGGATTCGCAAAGGCTGTTTAAGAGTGGCGCCCCAATTTCTTCTGCAACTGACAATTTCGCTCTGCTCAAGTACTCTGCTACAGATACAGTTACTCAATAGAAGCCTTTTATTCATGCCTCAACAATGTGTATCTTATCGCCTTATTGCTGACGCCCGGTGTATGCTGGCTGCATTCACTGCTCAGATATTACTTAGCACAGCACTTTTTACTCTATGCTCCGGGACACTGGCTGGGCTCGGGGATGCCGGCTGTAGTGATAGGTTGCCCGGTATTCGGCTAATACTCATTCAATAATTGTACGTCATATGAAGCACAACTCGTTATTGGTAGCAATAGCAATTATACTAAATTTTAATAACTAGAGTAAGAGTATTCCAGTTCCGCCACCTGCGAATGCAGCGAATCACACCAAACCCTTGCCTAGCATGAGCAACCGCCTACAATAGACTTGTACCACTACAAGCCCAGGCACACACGACACCCTTGTGACAAGCGACTTGTTAGTCATGGATGTTGATTTGGCGTGTACTGAATGGCGAATTAAGCCTGTTGCTCATGGTCCGCGATGCAGTCCGCGACGGTCGCGTAGCCATATCGTTCCGTCATTCGCTTGAGGCTGTCAGCGCCGTATTCCGGATTGAACAAATCACAGAACTCCTCAGTGCCACAACCTTGCTCAAACTTTTCGCGAGAAGCATTTGAGTAGGCGACTTCCTGGCAGGCGCCATAGTCCTTCCACTCGGTCCAAGGTTTCTTGGTGTGGCCAGCAAAGCACTCCGTGTTGGTCTTGTAGCCATATTGGCCCCAAGTCTCCAACACTCGCTTCAGGCTTTCGGTGCCGTATTCCGGGTTGAACATGTCGCAGAATCCCTCGGTGCCGCAGGCTTCCTCAAAGTCTTCACGGTCGGCATGGGAGTGGACGGCTTGCTTGCAGGCGCCATAGTCTTCCTTGTATTCGACCCAAGGGATCTTGTCGTGGGCAGCGTAGCATTCCGTGTTATTCGCGTAGCCATATTTTTCTGACAGTCGTTTGAGGTTGTCGGGACCGTATACCGGATTCAGTAAATCGCAAAATCCCTCGGTGCCGCAACCTTGCTCAATCGCCTCACGGCCAGCATCACCGTGGATAGCGTCCATGCAGGGGCCATAGGTGCCCTTATAAACGATCCAAGGGAGCTTCGATTCGGTGTCGCGGGAGGAAAGAGTCGTAGTTGACCTATCAACATGGGGCAAGGCAGTGCCCAATGCCGCCGTGAAAACAACACCAACAGCAGTCTTCATTGTCGCAGATTCGTAATAGAGAAATGATAAAAAGAAGAAGGAAGCGGTAGTTCTCCTTTCAACACTCTCAAACTGTATGTAGAGGAGAAGTGAATATATATGTAAAGGAAAGAATCTATTTGACTAGGCAAGAACTTGAGTATTATTATCACCTTGGCACAACTACTTAATACTCCTGATATACAAATCATGCAATTTAAGCCTTATAAGATTAAACTCGGCAGATTAGCTTGCTATCTTATCGAAATCATGAAAAATGTTAAAATCGCCACGGTGGTCCGCGTAGTGGTCCGTTGGCTGACGTAGTCTTTGTGCCAATGAGTGGCCGGCAACGTTCCGCATGAATCAAGTCAATTACTTGAATATGCAAGAGAGTACAATGTGGGCACTCTCACCGAAGAGGGCTGAGAATACAAAAATAAAGATATCATGTTTAAAAACAGCCTAAGCCTATTGTAGTCTGACAGGCACTGATGAGCGCCTGATAAGATGACCACTTGTTAGCAGAAGTCACTCAACCACTCCAAGTTACCAATAGTCAATTCTCGCAGCTTCGTATGCATACCTCCCAGCCGCTTGCTAGAGCCTCCAACGAGCTAAAGCCTACCAGGCAGGTCCGGATACCCTAGCTACTAGCAGCGCCTGCCAGAGTCCTGAAACAGCCTCTGAAAAAGCACCGTAAAAGACCCGTTAAGAGGCCGGAAGGTAGCCGTGTACTGGGGGAGAATTCCTATGAACGTTCCAACGAGTACTTGGAAGGCTGGCTGCGGCGCGCCAAGGTTGATCAGAGCTGGCGAGTGACCTTCTGTAGTTGATTGTTCTCACTCTGTTGTTGTGTCAGCAGCCCTCCTAACTGAGCCCCCACGTATATATAGACTTGGTATATAATAGTAAGTGGCTGAGCAACGGTTATTCTGTACATGGCAGCCATGACGCCGCAAGCGAGGAATGCGTAAGCGGCTATTGCTGGACCGCATAATGCCCATAAGGTTCCACTAAACCCACTCTTGACGGGTTTTAATGGCCGAGATGCATAGTAATAAATCAGAGAGCAGGTAGCATGACTCAGGCACTTTGGTCCGATATGGTGGGCGTTCGTGGAGTCAGTCAGAACAAGATGACATATGTGGCTAAGCAAAGGCTATATCATTTCGTCTGCTGTGCAGCTGAAAGCTCCCATAGTACAACAAGCCATCTTAGTATTTACATGGTAAATATCAACCGCCGCTCATAACTACTCTATTATTTACTCTAGATAGCCCTAGCATAATCAGACGAAGCCTAGACCCGCAACTCTAAATTATTTGCCATTCTATAAGGCTTCGGTGCATCGGGTTAAGCGGAATCTAACTAGCAAGTATTCCGCCAATTTCCGAGTGACAGCCCTGAGCACCGGAGGAGAAGGCCCTGGTTGAAGAATCCACGTCGGACGAGTGCGACTGGCTGACCGCAAGCAGACGGCTTCTCAAATCCCTCTCAAAGCAACGTCACACTGTCGGCTGAGTTGAGCCTTTGAGTGGGTACATAGGTTAATAGCCTCCAATCTCTTCAAAAAAAGGGGGATGACCAGGGCTCGTTTCGAAATCAAGATGATGGGAACCAAAAAACTGGCGTCCCGCTTAGTAACGTTTGCAGCTGAAATTTGGTAGTCGCCGAAATCGCGAAAATGAATGGCACTCTTGAAGTCTATTGAAAGGCAGTTTACTATCATTTTGGCTAGCGATATCTCTACCAGGGAGAAGTACCGTCTCTATGGGAGCCGCACTTCAAGTAGCGTTGCTCGTGAGTTGGGTAAGTCTTTAACCATCGATATACATATGACACTAGAGAAGTGGGACGTTCTTGACTCCCTAATAATAACTCTGAGATTGCCAGAGCATAGGCTCGGGCGTGCAGAAAGATCAGACAATATTTCTACAGCCATCTTACCAAGAAAAAGTTATTCCCACGATTCAAATACTCTTCACTCAGGTTCAACTGCACTCTACTTTTCGAGATACATATCTAGAACAGGCGCTATACGAGAAATGGGGCCCCTACATTAGAGTCTTGATATGCAGCCTGCTTATCTTTAAGTACTTGAACAAAATGCGATGCTTGTATTCATTCACTATTACCACCTGCTGGTCAAACTGCGGTCGCCGCTTCTTCGCCTGCATCCTACAATTCCTGCTTCTGTCCGTCAAAGAGCCTGTCCAACTGGGCCACTGCATCCTTCCCTCAACATCATCCCCAGCGGCTGCGACGTCTGATCTCCCATCTTGAACACTTCCCAGCATATTTCTATACGGGCATGACTGGCTGCTGCACACGCTGGAACGGCCTTGTATTGTTGATTACGTGGGATTATCATCCGAATCCCGATGATCTGGTGCAAATCATGAAATAGGCCAGAGCTGATAATTCTGTTGCCTGTTTTCAACGACGTCACGAGCGGGGGAATTTATTCAGAACCCTACGCCTCAACCGTTAGCCGCGGCTTATCATGATCACTAACTAGCCGGTCCGCGGACGGATCCCGCCATTGTTAGCGTCAAAGCCCGTTGCAGGTTAGCACCCTACAGCCAGCCACCACTCAGTCACTGTCCGAGCAATGACAATGCACACTAGTATGAGCGTACTAGTTGATCGTATCTGCTTGGGGTAGTTGAGCAGGATCGCATTCATTTAGCGAGTAGTCGTTGACGTCCGAGTTGATTGATTAGTAAGGGTACTCGCCAAATAGACTTTGCAACTATTACTATGCGAGTTGCCCAAATACAGACGGTACAACTTGGCAGCGGTCCTATTTCAATTGGAAAACACAGCGCACCAAGAAAACATGAAGCTTCTCACTCTATTAGCAATCGCGATCGGTGGGGTGCAGGCTTCTGTCACTTCATTCAACAGCACATTTCGTCAAACAAAGACCGGCCTCGATGTCTTGATCGCATCCAAATATTCACAGCTTGCGGGCCGCAAGGTTCTACTCCTCACGAATCCCACCGGAGTCACACCTGAGCTCAATCTGGGCGTCGATGTAATGTTTGCCTCCAAAGTAGTCAACTTGGTGGGTATACTGGGACCAGAGCACGGGTTCCGCGGTACCTCGCAGGCTGGTGCCGGCCAGGCCACCTTTATCGACCCCAAGACAGGGTTGACTGTATACAACGCATATAATGCCAATACGTCCACGCTGGTCAGTTATATTCAAGACTCTGGAGCGGATCTGATATTGTATGACATTCAAGACGTGGGGGCCCGTTTCTACACTTGTGAGTGGATCACATCTCCTCCTTGCATCAGTTGCGGCAGTTGAAGCATGAAACGAGAAACTCATTCGATTTGTAGATCTATGGGCTCTGTATGACCTTATGGTTGCAGCAAATATAGCCAATACGTCTGTCATGGTTCTCGACCGGCCCAATCCCATTGCTGGCTACAATGCATTTGGCCCCGTGCTCAATGAGAGCTTCGTTAATTCTTACGTTGGCCGTCGTTCCATCTCTCAAGTACACGGCATGACAGTGGGCGAGCTGGCCAAACTGTACGTTGGCGAAGGGTGGATTGCAGCCACTGCCAATGCGCAAACCCGACTGCATCTTGAAGTCGTCACAATGCAGAATTGGAGACGCTCGATGCGCTTTGAGGATACTGGCCTGCCATGGGTGTTGCCCTCTCCGAATATGCCTACGGTTGAAACAGCCATGATATATGGCGGTGCTTGCATGTTTGAAGGGACAAACATGTCCGAAGGTCGCGGTTCGACGCGTCCTTTTGAACTGCTCGGGGCCCCCTGGGCAAACGAATCCTGGGTCGATGCGATGCGTTCCCTCAACATTCCTCATACGAATTATCGCTTTCAGTGTTTTACTCCCACAACCTCCAAATTCTCGGGCCAGAATGTGTGCGGCCTGCAGGTGTACACGGAACTGAACGGTGAATCCAGTCACTTGGCGCACTTTGATGCGCCATTTGTTGGCGTCAGTTTACTCTACACGGCGAGGAAACTGTTCGGAAACGGCAGCACATCGAACATGGGGTCCATTAACCAGTCATTTGGCTTTCTCTACAACACACGCTCAAACAAGTACAACATTGACGTGTTGGCAGGTTCTCCACTAGTAAGAGAGAGTCTCGAGAGAAACATGACACCAGAGCAGATACGAGACAAGTGGACGCCAAGGCTAAATGAGTTTCGAGCTATTCGGAACAAGTATCTTTTGTATGAGTAGACGTGCGACCGACGTTGCGAGACGGCCGGTTGGCTGGTTAGCGCTGGAGTAGTCAAAATCGACGGCGAGCAGGATGAACGCCGCCAACGCTTGCCTAAAAAGAAAGTATCTATGAACAGACAAAGTGAGACCCTCGTTTTAGCTCACTGGTCAAGAAGTTGACAAAAGCATACAAGGTGTCTACTTCGTCGCTCTGGCATCCGTCGTGCAAGAGTGTCGAGCCCGGCTGTTTAAATCGCCATGATTTGAACCAGGTACTATCTTTATCGAGTATAATTTGAACATCTTTGTGAGTATGCGCCCTCCAAACTTGGTTCCGAGTATGCCTTGCGACTTGGATTCTGCTGTAGTATACCTATTCACCTAGTGCTCACAGAAATCCCAATCCAGCTCCCGCAAGTCATGGTTTGACTTATCCTGATGCATCGTTCTCTCTGCCATGAGCTCTTCCATGATCCTACCTGCCTCCTCACTGTCCATCAACCCATCAGCCGGGCCCGCCGCGCCCACACTCTCGCCTTTGACGTCTCCTTCGCCGTCTTTGGCATTACGCCACCAACCCTGCTGCTGAGGCGGCACGTTGGCGGTGGAAATGATTGGTATAGCAGGATCAACGAGGAACAGTGCGACAATCTTGCGATGGCCGGGAAGAGAGGCGTCCTTTAGCCGAAACGGGCTTACCCTATGCTGGAGAATATTGGGAAAGAAGATGGCTCGACCTTGGCGCGTCGAGACCTCACCAATGTCTTGCATTGTGCTGCCCTCGGGATCAATACCAAAAGTTCGCTTGATCGAATCAAAGTCGTTTTGCGTATAGTCCAGTTCGCCCGTGAGGTCTTCCCTATTTGCGACCGACCGAAACTCTAGTCGACTATCGGTAATGTTTTCGTTGTCGTAATAAAACAGCGCCGTGGCGCAAATGTGCTCGTTCAGCAAGCCTTCGACGTGCCACGATCCACCGTCGTACACTGGTTTTTCCGGGGATAGATGTATATTAGCCAACTTTACAATTACCTGGATCCGTTGCGTGCCTTTTCCCCTACCGAGGAAAAATCTCGACGACGCAATGTCGTCTGGTTTGATGCCGCGTGCGGACTCAGCATCGGCTGGATTGGGGAGGCGCAGAGGATGGGTCTGTTCCCACCACCGACTGTCGCGCATCCTTCGGTCTGCCTTGGGATCCTTTTCACCTTGCTCTGGAATCGTTTTGGCGGCGCCATCGTCGTCTGAGGCTGAAGAGTCAGACCCCTTCTTGTCGTCTGATCGAGGTGCTTGGTCCGTTGCCAATGTTTCACCTCGCTTTGGGATCTGTTTGGTGGCGTCATGGTCGTCCGAAGTTGCAGAGTCAGACTCCTCCTCCCCCTCCTCCTCCTCCTCCTCTTCGTCTGATCGAGGTTCTTCGTCCGTTTCCAACGGGCGGTTGCTGGGGCTGCATCCATAGTTCTCCTCGCAGAGATCTGGAGTCAGGCACTCTGGCACGACAGACTTCACGACTAGCCTCTGATGCGCGAACTCGTCTGGCCATCGATAAACAACATCCCAGGCAGGTAAAGCCTTTTCGATGAGATCCTCAATAATAGAGTAAATACCAGGATGCTCTTGCGGGTGGAGGTTGTTAATGTAGCTGTCAATCTTGACCTTTCCATTCATGATGAGCACCTCAGCCGGCAGCCACTGGAAACGAGCAGAGAAATAGTTATATGCTCGGACACCCTTCCTGCCTGCTTTGCCGGGGTCGGGGATGACTTGGCCTGCGCCCATCATTGACACGCATGTATCGCGAGACACGACTTCTCCGGGCGTGAGCACCCGAGACTTGCCATACACCAAGGGGCAAACGGAGGGATGAACCAAGTCGAGCACTTTGCCGTCGCTACCGGGATGCCAACCTTTGCCCTGCAGCCCTTGTTCGAGTACCAAGGACGATGACTTCAGAGCACTGGCAAGTTTGTCATCCATCATGGAATCAGATTTGATAACGCACGTAGCGTAGTCAAATGTAGGTACAAAACCACATGCTTGCACCACTTTTGCTTTTTTACGCAGCTCTGTGATACACTGAATATGAGCGCGTTAGTTTCTTGTTCTTTGAGGCGCGCGCATAGGCATCATGCAGTCTTACCGCGTCCGCCATGGCGGATGTAAAGTCCCCGTAACGGCGATATGAACCCCATTTGGCATCCAGGGCCTCGACCTTCCAGCGGCCGGCAATTTCTGCGTCGTGTACCTTGGCCCACCAGTCAGGCTTGTCGGTGATTTCATCCATGAACTTGAGCATACAAAGCTCCCGGATGGACAGTGTCGGAGAAAGCCAGTCGCCTGCATTTCCGGTCATGATGGGAAAATGGTGTCCGGGAAAATGGTCCAGTGACATATCGAAACCGCGTAAACTGCCAGGTGTGTAGACCTTGACTGCGACCTCGGGCTCCGGCGACGTGTAAGGACTGTATGAAAAGATACGGATCTTGCCATCTCCGCAGGATGTAGCAATCAGGCTTCCTTTTGTAGACACATCAACCCCCGTAACTGAATTTGCAAACGCCGAGACTAGTACTTGCTCATCACCATTCTGTAGATCCCACAACGCAAGGTCGCGATTTCTTGAACCAGAGATGAGCCATCTGTTGTCTGGTGTAACGGCCAAACTACAGATAGCCTCCTAGATACTCGGTCAGTCGCCCTTAGAATATACCAGGAAAAGGCGCGACATACCTCTTGTCCCCGCAATTGCAGTAGAAGCGCTTCCTTATCCGGGATGCCGTCTTCCAAGGACCAAACTTTAATCCAACCATCAAAACCTCCAGATATAAGCATTTTGCCGTTGGTGGAAAATACGAGCGAGGCTATCAAACTCGAGCGTCCCTGAGATCTAGTCTCGAACCTGCTTAGGACGCTTTTTGTACCGACATCCCATATGATGATGTCGTGTCCCGAAGATGCTGCGAGTAAACTGCCGTCCGGTGACCAGGTCACGTCAAGCACCACACCTCCTACAGCAAATTTCTTGATCAAGTCGGCAGATTCGACATGCCAGAGACATACGGTGTTATCTCCACCACTACTTGCAAGCACTTTCCCGTCGCTGGAAAAGGCTAGAGCCCTTACACCGCCATCATGGCCAGGAATTTGATGCAGGCGAGAGCGGCTCTCAATATTCCAGATGCAAATGTGGCCCTCTTCCCCACCAGTTGCGATGAGTCTGCTGTCCGGGGAGAAGTGAACAGGTTCGGATTCGCCCCCAAAACCTCCTTCGTCCGAGGTGGGACTATCGGGAAAGTCGTCAATTTTCTGCCAGTCTTGCTGGACATGCCAAATTTGAGCTGCGCCACAACTTCGCGATGCCAGATAGCGACCGTCTGGTGAGAAACACACGTCCATAATAGGACAACGTTGATGCGGTTCGAATTCTTTGACAAGCTCTACATTGAGCTCGCGAGCGACATCTGGGTTGAAAATGGCAGACCAATGTTCGCCGAGATGGATCAATGAGGCCGGTACCTGATCATAGTCGTGATTGTATTGCTCCAGGACACGTTCCAAGTCGGCAGTCACTGTGCGGGAGACTCGAGCGAAGCCGGAATTGGCAGTCCCAGAGCGCACTTGTTTGCTCATCATGAATACTGATCAACTGTCGCTTGATGAGACCTGACTTTGACCAGCAAGCAAAATGATGGAACAGGAGACAAACTTTTGTAGAAAAAGTAAATGTGTTTATTATTACGCCGCGTCCGAAATCCAGCGTGTACCGGTGGCTGCCGTATTCACGGTACCCGTGCAATTATGTAAGTCGCCCCGCCTTCCGAAGAAGACGCTTTGACGCAATGACGCTGTAGTTGCCTAGAATCTCTTTTCAAGACCCTTTTTAGCTGAATACGAAGCCGCTGCGCCTCGCCTCGCAATCCAGTGCAGCGGGCTGGTTTTAAACTTAGTAGTTGGCGACCTGTCTAGTAAGAGGCCTGCCCACAGTGTTGAACCACTACACCACGGGGGAAAGACAGGTTAAATATAATGATGCCACTCAAGGGAAAAAAAATAAAAAAAAAATATAGACTGGCAAGAAGCTGAGAAAGCTACAAGGCCTATGATTATACAAGCTATTAATCCATGGTCGAGATGAATCACCGGCGGGTGTCACTCAAGTCTTATGATGAGCTTATAAGAGGGCGTATACATGGCCATTTTCGATTTGTTGGCGTGAGCGGGAAGACGACCCCGATCGCCCGATTTATTCAAAAATGCGTCTGCAAAAAGGGCGAAAAAAAAAAAAAAAAAAAAAAAGGAAAAGAAATCTACCGGGACGACTTTACCGTAAGCGCCGCCAAGTATCTGGGTACGATTTCCGCCATAGGGCTTGCTTCAGCACAGACTTTCCCCCGCTCCCCCTCCCTCCTCCCGTAGGACCGTGGCTGGCCGCCGAAACCGGCTCCTCTGCTTCGACGCAAAGGCTCCGTGATCCAGCAGTATGCCCGCGTCGCGCGGCAGTATGGCATCGCCGACTTTCTCGGAAGACCAGCTGGGGAGGCGCTTCGGGAGGGCGACGATGGAGGTTGTGCTTGGGTTTTACGCTTGGAGTGTGAGGAGCGAGACGTACGGGGTGATTGCGGATGACTGGACGCGTATCATGGTACATGTATGCGTGGATGACCGTATGAGACATGTGTGACATGTAGTTGACGATGACCAAAGTCGACTATATTTAGCTGGCAATCATCGTTGTCAATCATGTACATGCAGCATATTGAAAATACAAGTATACACGAAGCATGTGCATGACCAAAAGTCACAGAAAAACAAAAATGTGTAAATGAAAGCAATGCCCATCAAGGCGTGACAGTCTCTGGAGGAAGAGTCCTGACATATACAACCGGGCCCTCATACTGGTGCGTTCCACGGAAAGAGTAGTAAATGACGGAAAAGATTGCAATGCCACCATAAATCACAATATTCCAGTTCATCTGCGCCGCCGTCGGGTTCGGGTTCGGCGGCATAAACGCCAGAATAAAAATGAATATCAGAAACGCCTCCGAGGCAATGTTGATGGCGAGCCCCCAGCGGCCGAGGCTAAACTTGGAGCGCAGCAGCGGACTGCCCGTCGCGCGGCGCCAGATGATGCACCCGATGGACACGATGTAGCTCGACAGGATGGATGTGGTGGCCAGCGACGTGATGGAGTTGAGCGCGACGGCGGAGCCAATGTTGATGAGCGCGAGCAGGCTGGAGATGAGGAACGTGGTGAGGATGGCGTTGATGGGCACGTCCCAGCCGGCGGGCACGCTGGCGAACCACGGGCTAAAGGGCACGGCGCGGTCGCGCGCAAACGCAAAGAGCTGGCGCGAGGCGGTCGCGACCATGGTCAGGTTGGAAAAGACGGTCATGGCGACGATGAAGACGGACATGGCGGTGGCGCTGCGCGCGGAGCCCGTCGCGTTGAGGAAGACGGCCATGAAGGGGAAGCCGGTCGGCGAGGTCACGACGGCTTCGAGGTCGCCGATGCAGAAGCACAGCGTCACGACCATGATCCAGCCAAACGCACCGTTGAAGATGGTCGTCATCATCATGGCCCGCGGCAGTGTGCGGCCCGCGTCGCGCAGCTCCTCCGACATGTGCACCGCCGCGTCCGCGCCGAGCAGCGGGAGCACGCCCGCGAGGATGCCCACGAGCGTCGAGCCGCCGAGACTGCCCCAGCCACCGCCGTCGCTAAACTCGGTAAAAACGGCGGCGGCGTCGGCGCGCGGCGACAGCACCCAGAGCGCGACGAGGATGCCAAAGAAGCCAAAGACGTGGATGATGAGCACGAGGGCCTCGACGAGGGGCAGCTTGCGCGCGAGCAGCGTGTTGAAGAGCACGGAGAAGGCGGCGACGGCGACGGCGAGCAGCGTGCCGTGCCACGGCTGCGGGACGTAGTCGGGTTGGTTGAGCACGAGCAGGCCCTGGATCTGCGTCCCGGCAATAAAGGCCGACGAGGCGCACGACGTCTGCCACCCGAGGACGCACATCCACCCGATGAGGTAGCTGAGCAGCTTCTGGTGCCTGGGCGGCGCAAACTCGGACACCCAGTGGTACTGGCCGCCAGAGGTGGGTGCCCTGCGAGATGTGTTAGCCCGGAACGGCAGAAGGAGATGGGGGGGGGGGGAGGAAGAACACTTACATGGATGCCATCTCGGCCATGGACGTGTTGACCACAAAGAAGCCCATCCAGCAGACGAAGAACATCCAGATGAGACCGGCAGTACCGCCGTTGACGAGACCAATGGTGGCGACACTGCGCGATAGATGTTAGTCGTTGACGAGCAAGACATCGTGATGGATGCTTTACCTCAAGCTAAATTCCCACGAGGCCATGAGAATCATGGAAAAGCCCAGGATGGAGAGAAAGCGAAAGTTTCTCTGCAATTCTCATCAGTACAAGCTTCTCCGCGCGGAGCAACTTCAACGTCAGCAAAGTTCTACACTCACCCTCATCTCTTGGGCCTTGCCCATGCGGTACATGTCGAGACGATCGCCCGCATTGCCATTTTTCTCATCCACGCCCTCGGCACACACGCCGGCGTCCAACACTTTGTCGTCAGTCGTCGCCATCCTGCGCGTCGTCAATGGCTGTGCGAAGACGAATGGAGAGGAGATGCGAGGTGAAGAAGAGCAAGCCAAGAATACTTGAGAGATTTGGGATAAATAAAAAGATGACAGCCTGCCACAGAAGGGATTATCCGCTTTTCGATGGGATAACTGGAAAAACGGCGTCTCTGCTGTCTGGTTCAAATCTGCAAGCCATTTTACAAACTATCAGCCTAGGACCCAATGCTCCCCGTTCCAGTATGTGGATAGAATGGCAATATTCTAGCGGATAATTCTTCAGGTCCCGAGATTGAAAAGCGAGGCAAGCCCCCTCCGGGAGAGCGTGCCGTCGGGTTTGGCGACTCCTGTCATGTGGATGGGGAGGGAGGGTCACCAAGAGGGACCTGTTCATAGGCTGCGAAGAATTCGAAAGACCAATCAGATGGAGAATCCGCGGGCTGCAGGTAATAAGGGGCAGGATATGGGTTCCTCGTTGTGAGCCTCCAAGGATATAAATGAAGACTATAGCCCGCGCGTACTTAATACTCCGTGCTTGGCAGCGGGCCGCAGACCCTCCTCTCCCCTTCTTCTCGGACGAAGGCGCTGGTATCAACTCGAGAATATTGATTCGCAATTTGGTCAACATTCGTTCGTCGAAAAGAAGCCCCCAAGCAAATCGATCTCATCTGGGTGCTGCTGCTGCCGCCGCCGCCGCATAAGACTCACAAATTGTCAGCCGACAACATCGTAGCCCTGTCTGGTATCTTTCTCTGCTGTAGAATTAACCCTTGTTTGATGACAGGGTTCTATCTTGGCAGGCATGGGTACTCGCAGCCCTGCAAGTACTTCGATCTTCCTTGCTGGTACCTGCTAGCATACGAGACTTATTACCCATAGTTAATACCTAGTACCCTCTCCTAACCCAAAAAGCATTCGACCTACGGACTAGAACGGCGAAAAAAGAAAGTGCGGAATAAACTAGTCGTAAAAACTAGGTTATTAGCTTCGTCCTGTCACTGGTGGAGGCAGGTAACGTTCCGTAACTAACGTTAGTCGGCTGGCATGGGTCTTGGCCCCGACAACCTCTTTTGGCCAATTGCAGTCAACACCGCCAATTTTTCCCAGACTCTCTCCTTCTTTTATCAGTAGAGCCTTGTCATATGTCGTCCATTGCAAATACCACCCCTCCGGTTAGGAATTTCCCCGGTTTGTGCTCGCTTGAGGTGCTGTGTGTGGCTCAACGCTATAATCCATGATGGTACGTTTCAAATGCGGGTGAGTAGCAGTGTATACATACTGCTCCTGCCGCTATGGTCGATCAGGGTCATCCTCTTAATGATGAAGGTAAGGATGAATGAGACCGTCGCAATGTCCAAGTCTGCAGTGGTTCCATAACTAAAACTTTTTCTCCGAGCTTCTTCGCCTAATTTCTTCAAGGGCCCGCCTTCGCTGTTCCACAGTCCCGGAGAGGCGGCCCCTCTGCAGCTCGCAAGTATGTCGTGAAAAGTAAAAGACCCCTGCAACCAATGTTGTGTAGTTATCAGGCTCGTCGGGGAATAGTCACCAAGATTATCAGCTTGTGTGAGGTTGGTCGAGGCCGAAGGGCGAATTCATCTTCAACTGCTCCTCCTTTCCCATCCCTCCTTTCCCATCCCTCCTCTCCTCGCAATGGTCATTCCCGCAGAGTGAATTCGATCGCTTGTCTACAATGGAAGTACAAACTTTTGGTGACGGGCCGCGCTTCTCGCCCGTTACATCGAGCGACCATGCTGGGCAGCTGTGGATTGTAACTATCCTGGCGCTCGTCTACAGCACGCTCGTCAGCACTGCGAGGGCATACGTCAAGTACAAGATGCTTGGGATAGACGACATCCTGATCGCTTTCGCAACAGTATGCGCATTCAAACTCGGCTTTGGCCGTCGAAATTTGGACAATCTGACTGTAGCTTTCGTGTTAGATTTTGCAACTCGCACAATCTATTCCCATCTTTGTGGGACTGGGAAGTGGTGGCCTTGGCAAGTTCAACTCCATCACGACGCCCGCGCAATGGGCGACGTCTTCGAAAGTACGTGCACAATGGCAGGCGACAACACACTTGCCCACTGACATTTTGCGACCGCAGTCAACATTAGCGGCCATGATTCTAGGCTTTCTAACGATGTGCCTGTCGAAATGTTCGCTCCTCGCTCTTATACTCCGAATCATCGGCCGAAAGACGGGCAAGAGCAGGCCGATCTGCATCGCCATGATGGTTGTGAGCGCGCTGTGGGGGGTGGGATCTTGCGTGGCGTACCTGGCAAACTGTCGAGCTGATACGTTATTGACACCGGACAACATTACACAATGTCCAGGTCAGGTAGGAAGCTTCTGTCCGGAAACAGCAGCTAACTGTCAGCTAACCGGGGCCGTTTGCCATGTGTAGGAAACACGATGGGCAGTTATCACGGCGATTGACATATTCACTGAAGTTGCTGCCTGGCTGTTGATGGTGGAGCTAACCTGGAACGTCAACATGTCGGCTGCGCGCAAGCTCCAAGTCATCATGGCCTTTTCCTTTCGGCTGCCGCTCATCGTCCTCGCCGGCGTCCACCTGTTCTACTTTGACCGGTACCCGTCGGCCGCCGAGCCGCAGTTTGCCGTCATCGACAGTCTTCTCTTCCAGCAGGCTATGATCTCGTGGTCCCTCATATCAGCGACGGTACCGAACCTCAAGAACTTTCTCAAGTCTTTTTCGCTTGGCATGGGGTTCCCGCTGGCGTACGACGACACCATGACCGGCTCTGGCGGCGCGTACGCGATGCGATCTTTTGCCAACAGTCGCTCCAAGGGGACAGCAGTCGGGGCGGGAAACACCGGGGTTGTGTCGACGACCATCTCGGCAAAACGGAGGTCGGACGCCGGATTGCCTGCTCAGCCGTCGCAGCAGGGTTGGCCGGCGGAGGGTGTGTTGTCAGGGCAAACAACGGAGGGGCAGCCGTATGCGACGAGCAGCAGAGAGCACGTGGATGAGGACACAAGTTCCAGGACGGGGAGCCAAGACATGATTATCAGCAAGGAGATTGCTTGGAAGATAACTTATGAAGAGCGGTCCTAGGGGCCGTGTTTTGGAGGTGTAAAGTAGTTCGTTGCAAACTCGCTGCCCCGCTTCACCGCCTTCTTCTTCAGGCAGATGGATCCACTTTTCGCACCTGCCGCTTTATAGATTTCTATAAGACCAGGCCACTTTCCTCCCACGTAAGCTACCCAGGGCTCGCCACAAGATGTAGCTGACCATCACAGCGAAACCGCGAGAATCTTGCGACGGAGATATCCTCCGCAGCATCAGGTTTCATATGTCTCGCACTGATGTGCCGGAAAATATCGCCGTCGCCCAAGCTTGGATGGATGCACTCTCGCCCTCCAAAAAAAAAGTTTTGTCCATCATGCTCAGGCGACCCTCTATTATGGAAGTATTATGGAAGCACTCGATTCTATGCTCTTGTTTCCTGGGCACTGGAGTGGCTTACAGCTAGGGAACTGGGCAAAACACCTGGCAGCCCATTTAGATTTCGCGATTGTCAACTACTGGAAGCATATCAAAAGAACATGGGAAACTATCATGTTGTATGATGAGAAATTTTGCCGCCTTGTTCGTGCTGAGGATGTCGTTCAGCTTCAGCACAGAGCGCCAGCTTGGAGCAGGGCTGACGGGGACTTCATTGTGGATGCTTTTGCCAGCCATGCCTTGTTCATGGACATCGGCGATGCAGCGACAAGGGCCCGGATTAAGGACAATATTCTATCCCTAAAATGCGTGATCCCGAGCATAAGAACATTTCATGAAAACATGCGATACATTACAATTAGAGCGAAGATATTGGAGAATGGCCTATGCCGCAAAATAACGACCACCAAGAAGGATTGCATCAAGCCAGCTGTACCAGATAGCGCACAGCAATACTATATAATTTTTTTTTCTTATATTATAACCTATTTCTAATAAGCTTTATAAGTCTAAAAAGCTACCTAAATATCTTTATTTATACTTAGCTAAAAATAGTAACTTTTAATTTATTTACTTAAAATCTAAAATCCTTTATATTTAAAAGAACTATAGGCTTTTTTAATAATTATTT
>JAPFRM010000861.1:0-13976 GCA_030778325.1 Beauveria medogensis | reverse complement strand
ACGACGGCAGCTAGGATATCTACTAGCCGCGAGGACACACCACGGAGACTTCGCCGACTACCACGAGCGCTTCAAGCACGAAGACGCCGATCTCAACTGCCCATGCGGGCGTCGGAAGTCCCCAACCCACCTCTTCTACTGCAGAAAGATCCCCCGCAGCCTCAGGCCTCGGCTGACCCCCGAACCTGAAACTGCGATACGGAGATACCTGGGTAGATCCTTCCAGACATACCGAAAGCTCGCTGACTTCTATTATGCGAAGATCAATAAGCGATACTAAGGAATGGAAGACGCTCTCAACTGGCGACTGAGAGACGAACAAAGAGCCCAAGCAGCGTGAATTGCTTGTAAAATCCCAATCATTTCCTTTGTTACGTGGAAACACGCGTCAAAGCCCCCGAGGCACAGAAACAAAGCTGTAAAACAGTACAGGTAACTCTCTGCTGACGGAAGCCACCTACAGCAAAAACTGCCAATTGAGAAGAAGCAGTTCTATCTCGATTGGCGCGCAGCTGCTGCTATAGGAGGATGTTCAGGTCAAGAAGCTGGTACGATTAGCCCCTGGCGAGAACGTGGGCGCGCCCCCGGACGCGCCCCGTCACGCTAACCGAAACGGCGGCACGTTCATCCGTAGAGCATAGCGAGCACGTCTCTTTGCTTACACTAGAGCTACACCATAGACGTTAAATAAAAAGCGAAAAAGCGAAAAGGTGGTGTATTCTCTGGGGGTGCCAGCTCCCCTGTCTTGTACCTTCACGTGAAGCGGTTATAATGACACGCATGCACAAGAGGAGTGCCCTTTGATGCTCTGGCACAGAACTGTGTTGCATAAACCTGATGGTATGTGCTACTTGATGCTCCCACAGTGTGTGCTGCTGGCGCGCGTGTGACTAGTGTAGAGGGAATCCTGATCTCGCTTGCCGTCATGCACACCTGCTGTCGGGCAGGCGTTTCTCCATGTAGGCGAGGTTCAACACCAAACAACTGGCTGCCATACACGACTTCGAGCAATCGGGCATCCTCTGCCCAAGTAGGCACCGCCACCCTCGTGCCTCGCGGCGATAGGCCCAGCAGTTAGCAACAACGCCTTTTAGTTTGGCACATCTATCACCTTACAGCCGCTATATGGGTTAACTTCAGTAGTTTTGCCCGTGAGAGTACATTATGCCATTTCTATTTGCCACTTTCCACGTTGTAAATGTGGTCTCGTGGTGGATGGTAAGCGGGAAGGCGGCTTGATCGCGCGCCTCAGGCAGCAGCATCGTGCCCCGTTGTGAGCAGCCATTGATAGCGGCGTCCGACGGTCAGTATCTTGTTTGTTGACTTCAGCGCCCGCCTCAAATAGCAGCGTACGAATAGCCTCGTGTCTGTTACGACAGCCCATGAAAGCGGCGTCTATGATGGTGAACGCGTGCACAAATCGGCGCATTGGTTAGTCGGCAAAGATGCTTCGGACATGTCGCATATTCGCAATATATTGTTCGCGCACGATGACCAGGCTAGCTGCACAATCACACTGCCGACCTTCATTCATCCTTCGGTTTTCAACCCCGTGATTTAATATTGCTTTCGTTGACGTTATGAGGAGCGCACCCCAGAGTAAGGTGTTCCCTTCTGATGGAGAGCCTTCATCTAGTTCATAGAAAGATGGCACAGAATTAAAGCACAATGACTGGCCCGGCAATGAGGCCCCCAGAACAGAAACCCGTGAAGCCGTACGACGCAAATTAGAACCGTCACCGAGAACGCCTGTAGCTCCCATGTTTGTACAAGAAGAAAATGATATACAGTAACTTAGGCATCTGATGTACAGTAACTTGGGCGTCTGATGTATTAGTATTAGGGTCTTGTTGCAATCTGAATCGTGGTAGTTCAATAATCTAGCTTTGCTGGTATGCATCTTTCTATCGTCGCAGCTTCCACAGCCAACTTTCAAAATCTTGAGCATTTAGCTCCCTGGGGACCTTCGCTACCGCCTGCTTCCATTTGTCCGCTGTGCCAAAGAGCCTATGCGAAGCCGGAGAGTCTGCGTATTTGCCTAGCCGTATTGCATCACGACCGTCATCACCCTGCAAAATCACCCATGCATCTTTTGCCCGCTGGGCAAACACTCTGGCCCTCGCTTGGTCGCCATTCGCTATGGCAATCTGGAATGCGTCATAATAAACCCTCGGCACTCTAGCATCAGCTATGTCCTCCTCCTCAAGGAGCTGAAGCAGTGAGCGCGCGGCACCAAGCGAGGCAAGTGGGGTCGAAATGATACTTATGCCATCGCCAATTTTCTTGTCAAGGCTTTCAATCTTTGCGAGCCTCTCATCGCTCTGCAAGCGATGACCCGAGGGCATGATGCAAAGCTCGCAAGAGCAGCGGAATCCAAAAGCGCTTTCGAGGCGAATCTGTCTATCGGCATACTTACTTGACCCGCTCAGGTACGATATGGTGATTTCTTCTCCCTCTTCGATATCTCGGAACACATGAATGGTGATCTTGTTGAGTCTCTCGTTCCACGCATTCTGTGCATTGTGCCGGCAAGCATGGTTGATTCTGGATGCTTGGAGAAAAGGCCCCCTTCCGTGGCATCGGACCCCAGTGGTAGCGCATTGGTCTTGCAAATGCCTAACTCTGGGGTATGCCGGTTTTCGTGGCTGTTATGCAGCGCAAAGAAATCCTGCTTCTGCTTGTCGCTAAGACGTTCAATCTCTCGACAAATGTCGACTCCCGCGACCTTAAAGTTCGGTTTTTTTTTTGCACAATGAATAACGGGCTTTCGGCTAGTATGCGAGAACCCTTGTGAATTTTCGTAGTTGCGACGATACCTTGGCCTTTACCCGGAATTTCTCTCATGGTAAACAGCGTCTGAATATGTTTTTTCTTGTCGTGAGCCTTTGCATTTCTCTTCTTGTTTGTCACTTTTCTTCTCCAGAGCCAGTCCTCAAAAGCGTCCGGCTGCAGCCCAGTCGGAGTATCAATCACTTCGGTTTTCCATTTCATAGATAGGCCGTACAGTTCTGATCGTGAGGGATCCTCGGATAACTTTCGGTGATGTATGACCTCCATGCAGTCGCTGCCTGCAGTCCTTTCCCACTCAGATATTGCTTTTTTTGCAAATATCCTTCCTCGCGCTAGGTCTCCATGTGTGATGACCATCTGAGCAGCGTCAAAAAAAGCGCGAGCCAGACCTGCATCCCCTGGCCCGTGCTGCTCGTAAAGCTGAACCTGCTGATCTGAATAGCGCAGCATCTGCAGCGGTGATGTCAAGATCGCTTCCAGTACTCCCTGCGAGATGAGACTTTCAAGCCTCAAGATGGCTCCTAGTCTGACATCGCTTTCGCGGCTCTCTTTTCGCCCCAACGCACAGAGACTGCAAGAACAAGTGAAGAGAAACTTTGCTTCAAATCGGCTTGTCTCCGGCTGCGGCTCTCGAGGGTGCGCAGGTAAAAGATGGTGATCTCCTCGCCTTGCTGTATATCACACAGTGCGTGCACCGTTTGTCGCTCAAGATTCTCGTTCCAACTCTTTTGTGCATTGTTACTACAGGCGTGATTAATGCGACACGCATGCTCGAAAATCCCTGCATCCGATCCATCTGCCCCTATAGGTAGTCCATTTGTTCGGATTATTCCTGCATACTACTCATATACACTGTTGAACTCATAGACGTTTCGAAGCGATAGGACGATGTCTAGTTGAGTGTCGTCGAGAGCCTGGGTCTTTCGGAATACCACACTTTCCATCTCTTCACTTTTTAGCTCTTTGTAAGGTATCCACAGAATGGGTTTTTCGCATAATATTCGTGTACCATTCGGGATCATTTCGGTAGCGACGAGCCCTTTGCCCTTTCCAGGGACATCTTGCAAAGCATACAAAGTAACAAAATTGTATGGGCAATTATAGCGAAGCGACTCCGGTTGTAAGTTCAGCAAGTCATCTTTTTAAGTATATCCTCAAAGTTTTCCCGTTAACCTTGGGGGGAAAGCGCATTCGTCCCCACGCAGCAGATCGTTTCTGACCAACGCCTGCCAGACACAAATCATGCACGTTTAGGAAAACTGGCAGGCCCCTTGGCATGCTGCAACCATCGCCCCAGGGAGTAAGACCTGCAGATTGTGGCGTCGCCAAATTATCTCTGCAGCACCCCCACCCAGTTAGCATGGTGTCGATAACGGTGGCCAAAGATCTCATCGTAGCTGGTGCCAGTTTGCACGAAGCTCAAGTGGTGTAAATCATACGTAGCGATGCAATTGTTTAGCAGCTGTAGCAGCCCTGCTTTAATCTGCCGAATATCCGCTTGTCCTGAGCAACTGGCAGGCGCGGCACCAAAAAGATTGGGGATGGTCGCTGCAGGCTGGCCTGCAGCTGCTAGAATAAGGCCGAAAGTCCGCCATTCTTGCTGCCCAACGCCCATTAAACGCCAAGCAGTTCGGTCATAGCACCCCCAGCTGGGTTTAGTAAAACGCTCACCCCAACCGATCGCCGAGAAAGCCATTCTGTCTCGCGACGGTCTGTACCCCAGCAGAGTGTTCCCGTGGCAAGGAGGACCCGAAGTAGGAGTCGTCTGTCTTATGGGTTCACGGTGTCGCTGTCCGTAGAGCTCATACATTAGATGAATTTGCACCAATCTACGATCATTCTAGCGATCAAAGTTCTGCAGAATGCATGCTAAAGGAGCAGTGGGCCACCACCTCGCTACTGTCCAAATTCGGCCGCTGACTCGTCTACCGCTGCGACCGATGTCTGAATTATACTATGCTGCAAGCACTTAGCCTGCGATATCATGGTCAAAAGCGATCGCCCGTGAACTGCATAAATCGGTGTCAATGGCCCGAGGCCTTCGTCAGTGTGGATGAAGCTGAGCGATTATCACACGAACTTGGAATCTCAACGGATGTGGTCCGGCTCCGAGTACTTTGTGGCTCTCAACTCACGAAACAGTGCGACATACATATAAGATTTAAATGCAAGATGCGCTGCTGGAGCCACCAGATCTGGCGGGTTTTGCCGCCGTTTTTAGCGGCAACAGCAGTGAGGGGACTCACGCTCCAGGCCCACCCTTGTCAGGTACTGTGTACTTCTGGCGGTATTGCCTACACAACCGGCCCACTCCCGCTTCCAACCACAGGAGCCTACTACATCAATTCTCGTTTTCCTGTTGTTCGTTGGCTGTTGTCCTATTCTTGCCGCCCACGTATACTGGCGACTTTTACTACCAGAATGGCAGACACCACAGTATATAGAGCGGCGGCGCCTCGCTTCCCCTCTCTTCGCCTCTCCTCCATCACCCCAAGTCCGTCGTGGCCACCAACCCAGGCCGCCTCCGCCTCAGATCAACAGAAACGATCCGTCCACGATGTCAAGCGCCGTCGCCCGCACACGACATGCAAACGCTCCAGACAACCACCACCTGGACTTCCTCCAGTTTCAAAGAGCCAAGCAGCTTGAAAAAGCAGCAAAGCCTGCGCCGCTCTCGGCCGAGCAGCATGCCGCCAATCGGGAGTGTCTCAGCACTGTTCAATTCGTGAAGCCCAAGTACTCTGCTGAAACAGAGATCAACGTCTCCGGCATCTTTGGAAGATGGAAACGGTACGCCAAGATCGATCGCCTACAAGCCCATCTTGGAGCCCGCAGCTAACCTCGGCGCAGCTACTGCAGTGAGAAGGAGGTCGGCGACTGGCGAGCGACGATTGTCAACTTGACCCGTGCCACTACGAAGTATCGAAACCCTCCGAGCTGGAGCACCCAATCATGCCTGTTAACCGTAGCCTAGTACCACCGCAATGTTTTGATCCCTCGCTTCAATCTCCGAGCGCCGAACATCGACGGCAAGCCGGTCCTCAATGTCGACAGTCTCCGGGTCATCCTGACATTCAACATCGCGTATGACACGAGCGTATTCAGCCTCGGGCGTCATCGGATCCAGTTGGCCGGCTGCTACCAGCTCCTATGCTATACTGGGGCCTGACCTGCAGAGCTTGTGGATGGCGAGAGAAAAGGTCCGAAGGATGGCTCTCGAGAGATACTCTTTGGCCAGAAAGTCATAACTACAAGAAGTGGAAAACGACGGCAGCGCGGATCAAACGATAGACAAGCAATCCGTGGAGCTCAACAAGATGATTCTACAAGAGACAATTAAGAGAGGCCGTCCCAAAGCTCTCTCCTATGAGGACATTCTTTTGATGCTTGTGCGGCACCCTGCTACGGGGAAGCCCGTACTGGCCATGACCATCAAATTTATCCACCACAAAGGAGCAGACAACAAGCCAAAGCCGTGTGTTCTATCCCGTATGCCACGTCACTACCGTCTGGTCGACTGCAAATTGCGTGTTAGGACAATTTTTTTCTTCACGCCTACAAGGAAGCTAATATTTGACACGATCATGGTCATCGTGGCACTGGCCCTACATGACCATGCATTCGATGCGGCTTGCCTAACCGACGCGTATAGTCTCCTTTTGAGGGATGTTTGGGGTCCCCGGGGTTGCATGCCATCCGCTGGAAGAAGGAGAAGTTGAAAGTCCCCGTTTTTCGCCGCATCAGCGGTGCAACGCTGTCTGAAGACGAGGCGATGCTCTACTCTAAGCTGAATTATGGCATGGGCCGACAGAGCCTCGAATCCGGCCACGAGAAGGCTTGGACGCCCAGATTTGCTCGGAGAGGTGCTTCGAACGCCGCAAATGGTATGCCCGAGCTCACACATGCCACCAAAATCTTTGATGCTAAATCATCTTACTAGGTGATGCAACGGATTCGGTCCGCGACCAGATGATGCGGCATGAGCCTGGGTTCAAAACATTTTTCAGTGCGTATCTGAATGAAATTGCCAACTTTGATCTCCAGAACGCCTTCTTGGAGGAGGAAAAGCAAAGCCAACTGTTCCGCATGTTTGTACATGTAAGCTTGACCCGCGACCCTCGTGCCGTAAGGGATATGGTGCCTGAGAAGGTATGGGCAAATCAGCCGCCCGACCCCGAGATTGTGAAGTTGGAGGAGGAGCGCACAATGCTTAAGCAGGGACGGTATCGAATCGATGGTAGTGAACATGAAGACAGGATCCGAGCGATCACGGACGAGATCAGAAAGAAGCGGACACAGAACGAAAGGAGGGTCGTGAAAGAATATCGCGAATACTATTTCTACAACCGTCCCACCTGGGACATTGAGGCCCAAGCCCGCGGGGAGGTGGAAGAGGAATATGAGCAGCCCGCAATGGACCTCGTTATACCGGAACGGGCAAGATTGGCCAACATTCTGTGTCTGCAACCTGACAACTGGACGGAAACGGAGTTGTTCCAACGCAGAGTTGAGGCCATCGACTTGATGGTGGCTTTATGCGATAAGAAGCAAACTGGCAGAACATGCCGCACGCAACGTCCAGCCACGGTCGAGGCTTTCATCAAGCAAGAGTCACCTGGAAGCGACACATTGTCTGAGCCGGATCTTGAGCCGGACCCTTTTTCGCTTCTTATGGAGGCAACACAGTGCCCAGACTGTATTGGTGATGAGCAGTTGTCGGTTGACGCGCGAAAGTTCAAGTGGTGCCGTCCGCCGGTACTCAACGACCACTTTGACGACGCGCACTTGGCCCGCCGAGAGACTGCTGCGCAACGTGGCGAGGCAATTTGGTGTGGCCATCCAAAATGCAGACAGGAGAAGTTTGTGCACGTGGATCATTTCCGAAACCATGTTGAGCAAGTCCATGGGGTAAGTCTCAGGACATCGGACCAAGTCGCAAAGAGGAGACAAAGGCAGGCGGCGCGCCGTGAAAAGGCACTCAGAGGACGACAGCAGAATAAAGCCGGAAGGAAGGCGGTTGCAAAGGTGTGACTTAATTGCTTGTAGTGGCATTAGTTTGTAATTATCTGAGTTAGTCTGCTCTACAGCAAATTATGGCATGTGAACTACGTGTTTCACATATGGTAGTCCATGTCGAGAACGTTCATCCGCGGCATGAAAAAGGGAACGCAAAGTTTTTGTGCCGTCATCCTGAATGCCAGCATCTTGGTGACTTTCTGACGAGCTTGAACTACTTAAAAGCCATGTCCAGACAGTACATGGGGTGAAAACTTCGCGCGTAAAAGCTGTAGAAGCCTCTTGAATATGTATGATGATGGTTATGTGTATTCATTTAGTCTTTCCACGTATGAAAATTTCATAGAACATATCTAGATAGAACCAGTATGCGAAATCATAATCAGAGCCATTTGTAGAGTACTTTGGTCAAGTGTCAGGCCATTGAAGCAAAGCTTGTTTACATAATGCCGAGCAGTATGTCTTCGGTCCATGACCAACGGCCTCCGAGAAAAGTATCGGGATGCCGCGGCTTCTGTTTCATTGCCGTCGCATAATCCAGCGCATTTCTGCTATGTGTATCCTTCATCGTTACTGTCAGACCTACCTCGCTGCGAAGAAACTCAAAAGCCTCCTTCGTAAGTGAACCGTGGATAGCGCAATGATGCAGTATTGATCGGGCATCATCATCCGTAGCTTGAAGATCCACCTCAAATCTGGCTAACATCCGAAGAATCTTCACCTGCACCTGAACAGCCGACTTGGCATGTAAGTGAGCCAAATTCAGTCCACCAGTGCGAGTCTTGAACTTGGTGTCAGAACCACCGTGAAGAAGCAGTCGTACTACTTCAGCGGCATTGTTGGCACCCCGCAAGAAAGCGCTGAGATAGCAAGCCAGTGGCGACATTCCATCATTGTCCAGTTCGTTGCACTTAACTCCTAACTCGAGGAGACGTTGCACGGCTGCCTCATCAGCGTGTTTCCCCCCGATGAACAGATGATGCAAGGCATTACGCCCAGTGAGATCCCGCGACACAGCCAGTGGGAGAGCGCGTATGTAATCGGATGGAGCAGCGGTAAGTAGCCGCAAGATAACATTGGCATTTCGACTCTGAGAAGCATAATGCACGCAGTTGACCCCTCTATAGTCAGTTGCGCCAATAGCCGCGCCATGAACCAAGAAAGTGATGATGGAGGGCGCGTCTCCTTCCGAGCAAGCCAAGTGAAGAGGTGTCTGGCCGAGGTTATTACGAGCAGAGGTTTCCGCTCCACTTCGAATGAGATTTTTGACAATATCAGAAGATGTACTACTGCCATACCTCACGCTATGCAAGGCGGCCGCACCATCGTCATCTCGAGCGTTGACGTCCGTTCGGGTGTCGCCTAAAAGCAAGGTAAGAACGTCCGCCCTATGCTCCTCAATGATGTTTCGCGTTCTGCAGTATTCTCTATCATCCTCATCTTCGGGATCATGTTCAATTAGCTCAAGGATATATTCCACTCTGTACGTAGAATCATTCCACCGATCTGAAAACGCCGGCCACCTAGCACCAGCCAGGTCTCGTTTCACAGCCAGATGAAGAGGTGTCTCCCCAAACTCTGATGCAGCGTTAGGATTGGCCTCTTGCTGGAGAAGGAGCTTAGTCATCTGAGGGCATCCTATCAAAGCGGAATAATGTAAAGCAGTGAGTCCTCTTTGACTCTCATCTTGAACTGGCGCATCTTGTGATTCATCAGTCACTTGGTCCAGTCGCTGCCAAGACCGTCTATTCACCGAAACATCAACATATACCCCTGCGTCGAGAAGACATTGAGCCAGTTCTTTGCTGCTTCTCGATACGGCATAGTGCATGGGGGTCATGTTGTCCATATCTGCGGCCATTGATGCCCCATATTGAAGTAGTAGCCGCACGACAGTCTCGTTTCCTTCTTTAGCTGTTCGTAGTAGTAAAGCATCTCGTAATGTTGGCGCTTTTGCAGATTCAGTAGCCAGAATTGGCAATTGCATGGTTCTCCCATTCCCCTAAGGAATACTCCAGAAACAAGTGCTGTGGAAAGTGATCACGAAGCTCCCGAGCGCTTGCGTTACGCAATCGTCCCATGCTTCCCCCCTCACGACGAACAAGTAAGCTACCGTGGTTGAACTCCTCAGCTGTCAAATATGCCCAGCAGACTCTGAAAAGATAATCATTCGCTTCCTCTTCTGTTGTGTGATACCACGCACGGACTTCTGCAAGCTCATCGAGCAAGAAATCTTTCACAGATTGATGACAGAAGTTGAGGGTTGGATCGTCCCCAGAACCCACACAGAGAATCGAGCTGCAGACCGTTAGAATGTCGTCATATACTGACAAATCTTCACCGCTCTGTATTGAGCCGGTCTTCCAGGTTGCAAAGGCTGTTTTAATCTCATCTTTCTTCAACGGACGCCGGCTCGCGACCATGCAGCGCAGGATGAATTGGGCATGACTTTGATTGCAAAGTTCCACACGGTCCAATATAGCTGCGTATGTGTTGTAAAGTCCCCGTGGCAAGCGCTCGAGCATGGCATCCACATCCAGCATTCTTACTTCCGGCCGCCCCAACTCAGCGACCATGAGAGATACCCAAAGAAAAGTACCACCGACTTGCTGAGTCAACACATCCCTTACTTTTTCTTTGAGTTTTGATGGGTATCCTTTTTTCGTCGAAAGCTCATTGACCTTCACGCCAATGTATTCAAACAGGTCATTGTTTATGTCTGTTGAGTCAACTCGTAGAGATACACCGATGCTTCTCAGCTCATTCTCGATATCATCTACATCGGGTCTGTACGTGACGAGGAGCTTAACCTTACCTTTTCCTGATGGTTCATCTGAGATTGACTCAAACAATGCCGCCAGTGAGGAAAGTAAATCTTGGCGAGTTGAAGTCTCACACTCATCCAGGGCATCCACAAGGATAAAGGTCTCCTCCGCGCTCGTATCTTGAAGCATGAGCTTAAATATCCGCCATAAAGCCGAGAAATCGTTAAAGAGTGTTTGAGAAGCACTGCCATGCGCTTTTTTCTCGAAATCTGACTGCATGTGCTGGTAGAGCTCGTTTCTCTGGAGCAATAGCTGCCAGACGAGGCTTTGAAGTACGGCGGTTGGCTTCCCCCGATTATAGTCCTTGTCATCGCAGAAAAAGTAGGCGAACCTCTTGGTTGGAGACTTCTCAATCTTCAGTTTAAGCCGCTCCACGAGAAAAGTCGCCATCATCGTCTTCCCTACACCGGGAGACCCAATGACGCGGAGAAACTGCGATTCCTCTTGCGAGGCCCAGACATAGAATTCCTTTCGTTTGAGAATCCACTCACAAGTATGGCCTACCCTTTCGCCCTTTTGCCTCTTAATATCGGACAAAATATCCTCTGGGTTTCTGACTATCATCTTCTGGAGGCATTTCTTGAGATCGCCAGAGGTAGAACTTTCGTCTGTTGGAATGGCTTTTGGGTTTCGACGACGATAGAGTATCTCATCAGCACCTTGAGCCATCCGAAGTATCGTAGGATAGAGAAGCTTGAATGATGGGTCCTCAGAACTGTAGAACTTGTTCATTTTGAAATGGTCCGCACGAAGAGATATCTTGCGGTGGCCGTCGATGCAAGCACTCGCTTCTGGCACAACCTAAGGAGACGTTAGCTAGGGAGGCGGCACAGATAATCAGGATACGAACCAACTCCTTGACTCCAATTCTTCTTCCGAAGAATCCTCTGCGAGCTGCATACTCTGACTTGAGCTGCTCGAAAGCGCAGACAACTGGCACTGAGTGGGCAAACAACCACTGGGAAAAATCGTCCAGCCGATCCACCAAAGCATCGGAATGCTCCTCCAGGGCTCTCAATAATCTATCTTCCGTATCACTGACACTCGATGCCAGCCATGCAACCCATTTGCCCCATCCCGCAGCCCGACTTCCTCGATGGGGCGTGCCCAAGAAAATTACGCCAACGGTACACTCGGCGATGGGCAGATATTCCGAGCCATGCCTAGAGGCAGTGACAACAGCCTTTCTAGAAGTCAGCAAGCTGAAGAAAGGCCGGTTTTGGCTGATATCCACATACCTGCTCGATGAGGTTACCCCCGAAGCTGTGACCGATGAAGATTATTGGCCTGCCACTGACCGGTTCCTGATGATGCTTAACAGGGTCGAACCTTTCTTGGGGTGCTGTAGACTTACCTGGTCACGGCTGTTTCGAAGGCTATCTAGAAGAATATCAGATAAATTTGAGAGCCGCTGTTGAGGCGCGTTGGAGAGCCAAGCTGAATCGTAATTGAAAGCCAAAACTCGGCAAGTTAATTCGGCCGGAAGAAGTTGCTGCAACCAATTGAACGGCATATCAGGATATCCCGGGCAATCGCTAGGGTTGTTCTTGGGCAGCCAGACCCATGCATAATCTGGATTTGCACCCAGCCCATGGACGGCGACGATGCTGAAATGTGAACAGTAAGTGTCCTGTTCAAGGACTTTTTGTTGATGACTTACTCAATGCTTGGCTGACTACAGTCATGCAGTATCTGCAGCCCCGGCTCGGCTTTTGTTGGGCGGTTTCTGGTTGAGGTGTCGCCTGTCGCATCGCTGCTTGTCCTCGCTATGGTGCCTGTATCCTCGGCGCCATCAATTCCATCGCCGAATTCCCCGGCTCTGGTCCTTATAATTATATCTACAACTATTAGCATAAAACAGATTGAGAACATGCTATACGCCGCAGCGTATGACCATGTAGAGCGTCCGTCAACAATGGAAAGCGTAAAGTCTGGCATGGCGAGCGCGCTTGTTGTCGTGGGCTTGCACTAGCTGCGTCGTCACCATACGGTAATGGTTTCTCGCCTGCGGGGTAGTCCCGTTGTCTGATTAAGAAGTCGAGTGGGAGAATGTGTGGCCGGGTAACTGGAAATTGAGACAAACTGAGCTCGTTCAAGCACTTTGGTGTGTGAGGACCTCTCAGAAGGGGGTAGGCAGGTTGAGAAAGAAGAGGATCGTATAAGCTCGACCAAAAGCTGGATCTTGGCCAATGCTGGAGCAATAAGTACGAATGCGTCAGTATGCTGGCCTTTTCCGTATGGCGAGAGGGGAAAAGCAAAGCAGGCCAGTCGAATATCCTCTCCTCTCGGCCTATTTGAATGGCGGGGTGATTGAATGCAAGCCTGCCGCTGGTCCATCTGGGAGAAAAGCCACGGCGCTTCACTCCCTACGGGCACTACCTACGGGCACTACCTACAAGGGCTTGCGCTGGGAGCCAGGGTGGTGGCTAGCCTGACCTGAGGAATACGTAGTTCCAAGCTACAGCGGTTATATCCCCGCCCCCCCTTCTGCAAGAAGGCTGTGAGGATACAGTAGTTGGGCGGCGGTTAGTCAGCCCACTAGCAACAAGCCTGCTTTATGTCGGTTTGCGCGTCGCTGATTCTGTGCTCCAAGCGTATTTTTTGATCGTGAAACACTCCAACTTTGGAGCACTCCAAACATATTTTGGGATCTTGGAACGCTCCAGCCTTGGAACGCCCAAGCATATTTTTAGATCTTGGAGCGCTATCTTTGATGGGATGTCCCGTTCTTTTCAGCCCGTGGTGGGGACAGCCGCCAAGGACAACACCTGTCGCGGACATCCACCTGTGAGGATGGCGAGGCGCTGACAGGCTGACATCGCCTAGCGCTCCTGCTGGTGGCTGGCCACTCGGCGCAGCGCATTTTAGCCTATCCAGCGCTGGCCAGTACATGTTGTATCCCAGCACCTTGCGTATCCCAGCACGTGACGTATCCTAGTACATGGCGTACCCTACTACATGACGTGTGCCAGTGGATGCGTCCCAGCCCTCACTGTATGCTGGACTACAAACACCAGTGCACAAGATATACTAACTCGCGATACCAGGCCAGGTTCAATCCTAGAATCCATTGTGTTCTAGTGTGCTAGTCATAGCTCCCGCCGCCGTTTTCGGGTCTTGGCCATAGACTTCTTCTTCTTCTTCTTCTTATTCATAGACTGTCCCAGCCGCCGTTCGTGGCAGCTATGCAGCGTTCTATCTACCTACAGATTTGCGGTCCGCGCTCGACGACAAAGTTTGGGTATGGTCAACTTTCGCTTTGTCGTCGCTTCGGACCGCCCTATCATACAGGTCGTCAATTGTGGCAGTTCGGTATCTCTGACTTGTCAAGCCTTTCCTCGCCTT
>JAPFRM010000859.1:0-32093 GCA_030778325.1 Beauveria medogensis | reverse complement strand
TTTTTTATTTTTATCCTGGTAAGCCTCGGCCTCTTAAGTGGCCTCTTTTTTTTTTTTTTTTTTTTTTTTTTTTTTTTTTTATTAACCTTAACGAGGCGCAATGCTTTTTTTTTTTAAGCGGCGACACGTATATGAACTGACTAGTTAGTCCGCGAACTTTATACGTTGCATTGACAAACGTTCGCTCGTCCCGTACACAGCCCTATGCCTGATGGATCTCCGGGCGTTTGTGCTGCCAAGCCTCAGCATTGTTCTCTGAAAGCCCACTCGCGTGCGTAAGGCTATGCTTATTTGCTATCGCTTAACGGCGATGCAGAGCTCCTATGTCTATTGTCGATAGTCGTGCTCTATCCCAGTCTTGACCTTTCGAGATTTTGAAATAAACACATCACCGCTCCACGTCAAGGCGCCTTTCTGAATCCTGAAAATGTTGGGACAAACGTCATGCTATTCATTCATCACATACAGATTATTGGACACCTCTATCATAAGTCACATCATCATGTCCTGAGCCGTTATGAAGACTTGTTTCGCGAGAAGCGGCCAAATATGTTTTTGATCTGCGCTTTTACCTCGCTGCTCTTACTCGCCCTTTTCTCGCCATCGCCCTTCTCCTCGTTACTCTCGCCGACCTGTGCCTCTGCCGCCTCCTTGGGTGGGGTAAGCGCACCCCTATCTTTGTTCATCTGCTCTTGCGTGTCGAGTTGCGCTGTATTGTCATGCATGAGCTGCTGGGCCAGCCCAACAGTGTTCTCGTCGTCGTCCTTGAGCGGCGGGACACCCGAATCGGTGCCGGTGCCGCTAGACGGCATGTGGCCGTCCTTGTTAAACAAATCCGCCACATTACCAGGGCCAAACATGCGATCATACACGGCGAGCGTGGTGCCGAATTCTTTGCGCGCGCCGACCTTGATGGCATCCAGCAGCTGGAGAGCGTAGGTTTGGCAATTGTTGGAGATGAGGTTGTAGGCGGGTGTCTTTTCGCGAATGGTAGCAATGACCGTCTCGCCGGCGCGCCGCAACGCATCGTCATTGAAGCGCGTCTGACCGACGCTGAATGTCTTCCACTCCTCGCGATTGATCTTGTCGTTAATGTAGATGACGTGGAAGCTCTCATCCATCCAGAGCTGGTGGACGTAATCGCCGACGAGGACAGCCCAGTGTTGCGTGGGATCAGGGTACTTGTTGATCCTCTCGGTAATCATTTTGCCGAGACCTGTATTGTTGGCAAACCATTTGCCTGCAAGTCCGCCGACAGGATGCCAGCCAATCTCGACGGGGCGTGGCTCGCCATCGTGGACCGGCTCGCCCTCGGGTACAACGTTGGGTTGAGTGCCGAGCCCGACAGCACGCTTCAAGGCCAATTCGCCTTTGGTGATGTTCTTTTGCCTTGAGGGGGCTTGTCAGCCTGGACGATACAGCAACAGGCCCGTGAGGCCGCTCATCAGGTGGGGGGGGGGGGGGGACAGCGCAACAAAGACGTACAAAAACTCGCCCACGTCGAACCCTTCTTTGTCTTTTGTCGGCTGTGTGTCGGCCATCATAAGCTGACAAGGGGTTCCAGCTTTCGGGATCGAATATAGAGTCGCGACATGCGCTGCCGAGTGGGAGGCTCACTGATGAGGACGACGATAGGGTGAGATGTGCGGCGTTTTGCTTATGCCTTGGCGCGCCCGACTTTCTCCACATGCCTTCGTCGTAGTGGCTGCTGGTCGTGGCACAGGCGGTCAATAATCGGGGAAGCCTGCAATAATTGTGCTTGTTTCCATCGAGAGCAAGAACCTGGCCAGGATCTACCAAAGTGCATTGTTTGAATTTGACCCAAGACAATATCGGCCGGTCTTGTTTTTGTGTAGTGTTTGGGCTCAGCGGGCGTCTGCTGCGAGTAAAGGCTGCTCCTCGGGGTCAATTACCCGGTACCGCAGACTCTATTACTTGTAACGGATTCCTGTTCCATCACATCAACTGGCAAAAGACTAGGATTAATAACAGTACGAGAATCAACCACATTTTCAACTATGGCTTCTATAGTTGTTCGTTACGGATACACTACCTCAACCTTATTGATCCAGCTACTGCCTCACTACGTTTTTAAAATCCCTCGAGTATGCCCCCACTTACCGGTTTTTTACTGACATACCATTCTGCGGTTGCGTCGGCATCAAGTTACAACAAAACATATTTAGGGCTGAATCAAATGAGGCAGGCAGTTTCACTTGCAATAAGACACTGGTGCGCGCTAGCAAGTGTCGAGCTAGGTACGACTCAGCTCGCGTTGCTCGACCGTAAAGTTCATAAGCCGCCCACTATTTATCAAAGTCCGCAGCTTCGAGCTTCGTGTCGGAAATAGCAGAGCTACATGCCTGAAATGATTCATAAATACAAGGCGAAGAACAAAGCGGAATTTGAGAATCCGCTGCAACAGCTACCTACCAACAGATTGTCGCGGCCTTATGCTCCGGAGTTAACAACATCTCCATTCCCATGTCGATCCAATCCCCGGAGGTGTCGCTGATTAGGACTTCTCCCCGCAGAAGCGATTGGGCGTCTGGTGGAGCGTGGAGCTCCAAGGAGCGTCGCCGTCCACGACAGCCAGCGCCAAATAGAAGCCAAGGTCTTTCGGCTTTAAGAATCAAGAGTACACTAACGTTAGCTGTATGTAGTGTCCAGGCCAATACTCCATGACATCAGTTGCCGACGGAAGCAGCAAACGAGCTCCGTTTCTCCGCTTTGTTTGAGTATTTAAGCATCAAGAGCCCGTGGCCAAGTGTAAAAGAATGTGTGTACGGGCACAGCTCTTTGGCCTTCAAACATTCGCAACCCCGACAACAACCAAAACTGACAACACGCAGCACCAAGCAAGTTCCACATACACAAACTAAACATGTCTCTTCCCACACGAACGCTCGGACGCAATGGCCCCAAGGTAACTGGCATCGGGCTGGGCCTCATGTCCTTTGCAGGATGGTACAAACAGCAGGACACGAGCGAGGAGACGGCGCTCGCTTTCCTGGATCGCGCCTATGAGCTGGGTGAGCGATTCTGGGACACGGCTGACGTCTACACCAACAGTGAAGCGCGCGTCGGAGCGTGGTTCAAACGCACTGGCAAGCGCAATGACATCTTCCTTGCGACCAAGTTTGCCATACGCAACACGCCTGAGGGTCGCGTCATCGACAATGACCCGGCGTACGTCAAGGAGGCTTGCGCCAAGAGTCTCGAGACGCTAGGCATCGACACCATTGATCTGTACTACTGCCATCGCGTGGATGACAAGACGCCAATTGAACATACCATCAAGGCCATGGCCGAGCTTAAGGCGTACGTCAAATTCCGCTAACCTGTTAAACGTGACCCTTGATCATAATATGCTGACATTGCGCATAGCGAGGGCCAGATTCGCTACCTCGGACTGTCTGAATGCTCCGCAGCCACGATCCGCCGCGCGCACGCCGTGCATCCCATTACCGCATACCAAGTCGAGTACAATCCCCTCTTTCTCGACATCGAGTCTCCCCAGAACGCAATTCTGCAGACGTGCCGGGAGCTAGGCATCGCGATTGTCGCATACAGCCCCGTGGCACGCGGACTCCTCACGGGCGCGGTCAAATCGCACGCGCAACTGGCCAAGGACGACTTTCGCGCGGCAGTGCCCAAGTTTGGCGAGGCCAACTTTCCCAAGATTCTGGCGTTGGTGGACCGCATCCGTGCCATCGGCGACAAGCACGGCGCGACACCGGCGCAGGTTTGCCTAGCGTGGGTAGCAGCGCAAGGCGACGACTTTATCTCGATTCCGGGTACCACGACGATAAAGTACCTAGAGGAAAACGTCAACGCGATCCATGTCAAGCTCAGTGCGGAGGAGGTTGCGGAGCTACGCAAATATGCCGAGGCGACAGACCTCCCTGGTGATCGGTACCCAGCAAAGTAAGTTTGCTACAACGATACTAGAAACTCGGAAATGCTGACCAATCCATAGCTTTGGTGCTATATTCCGTGATGCTGTACCTCTGCAGTAAGATAGTAACTGGTTGGTAGTATACGGGCGAGCTCAGATACCAGGCTTTGCAGGGCCCGTCACCATCTTTGGGTTTGCATTACGGCTGCATTCGGTGTGATAGAGAATGTGCACCAAACAGAACAGTATATATTATGCCAGAATAAAATTGTTTCCATGATTATGAATTGTTGCCATTGGGTCTGCCAGTATTTATGTGTTGGAGATTGACTATCCCCGCTTGAGTCAGCCAAGGTATTTAAATCCAGCCTCACAGCCTGGAGTTGTCCACTCCATTATCTCTGTACACATGTGGCAACAGCCTCTTTGAACACATTTGATTTGAATGGCTTGGACCAAATATACCTACCTGATATCCCTGTCACAGCAGAAACAAGGCACCGACAAACGCCCCGTACATGCTCCGTTGATCTCGACCGCCTCCGCATCTGGCCCTTTGCCTGTACACCATCTCCAGCCACCCACGACGTCGTGACAACTTTCCCGCGCAATCACGTCAGCGGGTAAAAGGCATCATTGGTCGTCGCCGCTGCGGTTGTTCGCGTCGTCCACCAATATCAACACCGCCAGCGCAGCTGCGTAACACTCACGAATCGCGCATGACATGCTATTTTTCGTCAGCATCATCTTCTTTCTATGTTCGGGATAGATTCTCTTGACTACTTACCAAGTCTTGCCTATGTCGGCCACCATAGCGCTCACGCCCCAGTGCGCACACCATGCTCTGGCTAGCACCTCGTGGTCTGGCACCCCAAAAGCTTCGACAACTAGAACTTCATCATCGTCCTGCTGCTGAATACCATCAGCCGCAACATTTCCATTTGCGCCATGTACAATTGGCATCGGTGTAGATCTTGCGCTCCTCGTGTTACTGTTTTTCTTATAAAGCCTGCCCCAGTCTTTGACTCCCAAGATATCTTCTACGGCGATGCGTCGGTAGATGTAATCAAAGAAAAGCGGATGCGGGCCATCTGAGCACGGCCAGGCATTAACGAATGACACATCGTACGCCAGCCGCAATGGCCAGGAGACACCATCCACAGCGACCTGTATCCTTGCATCGAATAGCTTTGGCCCAGGAGGTGTTTTGATGTGATCCGGAGCAGGTACCTCGCGCAGCGTCAAGAGCTCTAGGCGGGCTGTATTCAGCGGTGCGCCAAGACTCGCTTCGGGTGTCACTAGCACATATTCATCAATGGGAAAAACTGCCGACGGCGGACCCAGCGGGTCGGACCTTTCTCCCATGCTCTCGACATCTTCACGCTGCAGGACTTGTTTCGGTTTGCGGGCGCGGATGCGCGCAATCTGGGACCGTCCGAGATCTGCCGTCGGACATGCCGGCCCGACCCAACCCGCGAGCGCACGGCACGTTGGCGCGAGCACTTTCCCCACAATGCTGGTCGTCGTCCAGTACGTGTAGCTATTACGGTACTGAAAGCCGCAACTGGGATGCAGGTGAGAAAGCAAGGCCAGTTCATCAGTAGCCTCGTCAGGGTCAGTGTCGATGAGGGTGTTCATGATGATGAAAGGAAACGTCGGTCCTGGGAGGACGAGGCCGCTGAAAAAGGCGTAAGCATCGGAGCTCACTGCATTAGAGTCTGGATCGTCTCTGGCCTCTCTGAGTGCGTCGAGGGTTTCGTCAAGGTTCGGCCATTTCAACCTGGTTGCGAACCTTTTTAGCATCTTGACCTGTCGCCTTTTGAGCTTGAACCGAAGTTTAATATCATCCACAGTAGGTCCGTAGCTGTGGACTCGTATATAATCGCTCCAGCGTCTCGCGAGTGCTAGGTTCCATCGTATCGTGGGAGGCATTTGTTGCAAGAGCTTGTCTTTAGCATAGTCGCTGTGTTGTTTGTTGTGTATCCGCGCATTCAGCTCCATGCTGAGCAGTAACTGATGAAAGAAGGCGAGATACCTGTCGTGGTCTTCTGGAAAAGGGTCAAAGATGAAACGTGTCACCACTTGATTCTTGGGGTCCGTCAAGTCAATCCAGTCCGGCCGCGAAAGCGCCATGATGAGATCAGTGATCTGCTTTTCTAAACTCTTTCGCGGGTTTAATATACGGTCCGGATCGCGCAAGATCCTTCTGTATAGTGTTCGATACAGCGTTCCCTCGTCGAGGTCCTCGCGCTCAACCTGCAGCTCCCGCAGTCGTTCAAACACTTGCTCTAGTGTGAGGGCCCTCGGGATAATACCGGAGTCGCGTAGCGTGATGCGCTCCGGGAACTCGCTCACCATCGACGCCCAGTGATTCAAGGTAATGGTCCCTGGCCGTGCGCCGTGCAGGTAAGCGCAGCTCGGCTGCTCCAGCGTGCTCCAGGGTGAGGATATCTCGCCTGGCCCAGCCATGCGAAAGGTCATGAGCTGCACCATGGCATCGTGCAAATTGACACGATCTGTGGCCTCGTCACCTCGATTCCCCGATGATGCCGCATACAGGGCAAAGAATTGCTGAGAGACATGCGGCACGGCACGCCGGTAGCCCTTATGGGACGGCGCACCTCGCGCGATCAGCGCAATCGCCTGGTCACGGGACAGCTCCTGCTGGGGGTTCATGCCGGCTGGCGGCCATTCGCTAAGGGGCGTCAGAGGCGACTGCGGGGCGGGGGCATCGACGTCGGTGTCATCGTCGCTAAACCTGGTGACTCGTCGTCGGCGCGGACGCGCATCGGCATCGCGTGGTTGCGCCATGGACGACGTCTCTGGTGGTGGACGGCGTGGTCGCATCGGAGCAGATTTTGTTTTGCGCGGGTCAACTTTTGGCTGGCAAGATGATTGTCGTATTAGCATTGGCGGTCCGAGTTTGGAAGGGGCACTCGTTAGTTTGAGCTTGCCTTGGGTTTCGCATTGCCACGGCCTCGCCTCAAGAGGCCTCCCCAGAATCCACTGGCTTTCTTAGTCGTGCTTTCCATTGCTCGCTCGCCTCTCCCAATACTGGTCTGCACCAGAGGCAATGACCAGAAAGCCAAAGTCCAGTAGCGCGAGGAATACAAATGCCCTGCGCTAAGTTTAGAGCACTTGTTTTAACTTCGCCAGCCTCCCAATGGCACGTGTAGTCTGTCGTGCGTTCATGACGCGGCGCGCGCAGTGCACTGATTGCTTGCAAGCGCTGGCTGCCGGCACGGTATCACTACGTCACACAAAACCGGCTGACAGAAGCACTGACATGTATGGTGTGCCCAAGTGGCGATGGGTGATGGGCGGCGAGACGTTATTGTGAGCGGCAAGAGTGAAAGTCGGCGGGCGGTGTTGTTCTGTGTTGATAACACAGGGCGACAGCCACTGGGCCGTTCGTTGCATGTTGACTGGCCCACAGTGCGCGGTCCTTTGTTAGCTGCATATGCAGGTGCGATGCGAGGGAGGCGACGCCGGGGATACAAAGGGAATGAGGAAGGGGGTGAAAAAGACAGCACAATAAGCATTCGTTTGGAACAGTCTCTGCTGATTTCATCTTTGTTTGTGATTTTGACTACATGTCTCAGTTGTTGGGTGATAGTGGTGCCGCCGTCAGTTCTCGTAATCGTGTCACGTACTATGCAGGCGGCAAATTTGTCACACTTCAAGACTTTCAATATATTGACTGCGGCATTCACGGCAGCTCATTCGTGAGCTAAGCAACCAACGATAAGACTGTGCCTATGCGAAGCCCAGCAGCGCTGTGGTGAGGAGCTGTGTTATGACTGCTGCCACCTGAGGCGAAAACTTCTAATTGAGCAGGAGTAGAGGAAAAACACAATATAAAGCTGGTCAAGCCATGATGGAGGCAAGGAGAAGGATTTGCAACAATGTCTGGCAAAAAGCGGCGTGAATTTATCAAAGTGTAACCACCATTTGTCCACTGAACATATTCAATAGAACAAATCTTGATAAAGCCGAAGACAATAGCTCAAGTAGCAACCATTTTCATCACGAGGCGATACTCAAATGTCGAAAAGCTATTCGATAAGCCAGGATGGTTCGGACCCGGCAGCAGCTGGAACATTGGACGGATGCTCTCTGCGCAAATAAGCAAGACCGAAATACAGAAACAAGTAACTCCGGTGATTTCTTGAATCACCCTTTCTCCCTCTATCCCTTGTCGGATGTATGAGCACAGGATTTGTACATTAACAAAGCATATAGGCAACAATCAACGAAGCTCATCTTGGACAACAGAAAAATTAGGGAGGCTTGTATCGGGATGACGGTGGCGCATCTTGTCAAAAGCCTTGCGGTACTATTGGTTTCATCCAAAAGTTAAAAATCAGTCAATGAATAGAATGTAGGTATGCATACGCACCTGGATGACAAAGTTGGCGATGAGAGCCACAATCAACGCCAGACTGATGATGATTGGCCCCACCATATTGTCAAAATCCTTACCGCTGCGCTCAATGATCATGCTTCGGCGCACGCGTAGCATACCATACCCCCACGCGCCAGCAAAGACGGCAATGCATGTATACACGACGCCAAAGACAGAGGCAGTGGTGTTTTCGCCCGCCGCCGTGTAGAGAGCGAGAGCCAGGGTACCCTGCAGGATGCAAATGTGCTGCCACTTGAGAAACGTTCGTTCGTTGGCTAGCCACACTTTGGGTTCTACCTTGAGCTCGCCGGCATTTTTTATCCACTCGGTGGGCTCAACGACACCCTCGGGGAGCTGGAAGCGCTGGGCGCGCTTGGCCTTGGCGTACTTGGAGAGGGATTGTGCGGGAATTACGGAGGAGAGGGTGCCGTAGCCATTGTGGGCGGCGGCGCAACTGCCCTCGCCTTCTTCCTCGGGCGAAGCGGCGACGCTGCTGCGGTGATGGAGCGATTTAACCTGCTGATCGCGTGACTCGGCGGCCATGCGATCGGCAAGGTACGATTTCCCGACAGACGAGCTCTTGGCAGCCTTGTAGGACGAGGGGAGAGTGCCGATGAGACTGCCGACGGCCATGGCGTCATCGGCACGCTGGGCGCGGCGTTGCTCCTCGGCCTCGAAAGCTAGCTGCGGGTCCTTGCGGATGTCTGTCTCCAAGTCGCTGAGCCAAAATGGCAGTGCATTGACGTGATCCTCGAACAGAGAGGCCGTGCCGTGGACGAATTTGGAGAAGCGCGGCACAGCGTGGAGGAGGTGAGAAGCCAGCAGGTCTTCGACCCAGACGGGACGCTTGCGGTTGGCATCCTCACGGAGCTTAATCTCGAGGACGGCATATGGGAACTTGGAGACTTCGCTCTGGTTAATATTGCGGAAGGGATAGGTCATGTTGCTGTCATCAATGTCGGTACGGTGCCAGTCGTTGGGGTTGCGGCATGGACGTTCGGTATCAAGGGTATCTTCGCGAATAAAGGCGAGATCGGTATCGATGGAAATCCGAATGCGGTCATCGGCGGGTTTCTGAAAGGCGGTGCGCAGATAGTTGGCGCGCAGGACGGGTGCGAGTTTATGTTTCTGCTGGAAGCTTTGAATGTTGTCGACAGTCTTTTTATATTTGGCGACAGTTTCGGCCGACTGGCCCTGACGCTCCATCTTGGCGACGGTCTTTTCCATAGAGTACTCGCCGGTCAGGAAAGGAGTGACGTATTTGTCCTTGATGGTAAACTTTGACTCGTGGCTCTCACCCGTGCCATCGGCGACCTTTTGCTCGACGAAAATGTCGGGCCTGGTGCTAAGCTGGCCGTACCAGCGCAGACGAAGCGACTCAGCACCCTTACTGCTGTCAACCTTTTTATTGTAGAGCTCGAATCCCTTGTTGTCGAAGTAAAGAGATGTTACGGTGGGTGATTCGCTGCCGTCGAATTCCTTGGAAGTTTGCTGGCTGTAGATGAGGGCGGGAAGATGGCGGAGAATGAGAGTGCGGACTTCGAGGAGGTTGTCGGGGTGAATCCAGACTGCCAAGTATTAGTACCGAGTGATGCTCAAGATTGGATTGCGGCTTGCATTTGTGAGCCGTGTAGAGCTCGCCATTGAGAGTCTCGCCTTGGGTCTCGAGATCAATGGGTAAGGCAGGGTCGTCGTCGAGCTGCTGGCGGATGGCGTAGTACATGATTGATAGCTTATTGAGGAGCGACGAGTAGCCTTGCTCCGAGTTGAAGGGGCGCTGAGCGAGACTATGCTGCATCATGGGGCGGACCTTGTAGCGGTCGCCGCGCTTGCGATCGTGCTTTTTGACGATTTTGAGGAAGCCAGTGTAGTTGATGGAGCTGTACTTTTTGAGCTCTTTAACCTGGCTCATGATGCTGTCGAGCTCGGACTCGAGCTCCTTGAAGCTGGCCTTGGTGGCATCGTCGACGGTCGGGGGCGCGGAACCGTCTGCGGACACCGGGGGCGCAAGCTTCTTGAGCTTGGCAAAGGCGGCGTCGGCGCGATCCTTGAGAAGGGAGACTTGTTCCTCCTGAAACTTGGCGACCTTTTCCAGCTGAACGTTGAAGATTTCGTCGCAGAAGCGGTTTTCGTCGTCCTCAGTCCATACCTCGTTGTCATCGTCGAAGTTGTTTTCGCGGAGGAGAGCCTTGAGCTTGTTGTAGTCAATGTACTTATCCTTCCAAGGCCCGTTGATGGACTCGCTAAGAGTCTTGCCGAATCGCATAGTGGAGGGCGTGCCGAGAAGCGCGGTAATGAGATACGATGATGTAGCTCGTCAATTGATTTGGATCGTTGAGGGGAATGGCTGTCGGAGGCGTAAGTTACGTGCGACCTCGATCTTGGAGCAACTAGGTCACTGTTATGTGTGGGGACCGAGACCAAAATAAAGCGATCGATGCAAGCCCTGCGATTGATAAAGGAAAGTAACACAGGATAAAGGAGAAGAATCAACTGGCCAGTCCTGATATCAATGCAGCAGGGAAAAAATTGCGCAGGCTGGCAAACCCACCAAGGTGCTGCAAGTCGTGAGGGAGGTATCTTTGAAGCTGGTGTTGAGAACGAGAGATGCTAGCGTGGCGGGGTCAGAAGCTTGAGCTCTTGGGCCTATCATGGCGCTGTAGACTGCACGTGCCGAAGCCTCTGAAAGCAGCCACTAATCAACCACTGCAGGCGCTCCAAAAACGTACCTACGCGGGAGGGGGGTGTTTTCTGACATGCCTCTGACATATTTTGCTATCTGGCATATTTTTTTAGGCATGTTATAAGGAAATCGCACTTTTTAGCATATTGAAAAAATTTCTAACATCCTATCCGAGAAGCCTGAATCCATGGCAACATGCCTTGATAATATTCTATCTATCAAAATCTATCAGAGGGCATGTCAGAAAACACCCCTCCCGCGTAGGTGCGCCACCGACCTATAGCATCCCACAAAAAGTGTACCTAGGTACGTATTCGTACCGCTCCATACTAGCGGCCTTGATGCGTTCCTCTGGCTTGCTGTCGTGCCGACGTACAGCGCCTCTAGGTAATTCCGAGCAGCATTATAGGCGGATTTGCTGGTTCTATGCTCTGAATTGCCTATTATTAGACTCACTGTACCTCGAGCAGCATGCCGCACCGATGCCCCTATGTCATGGGAGTTGCAGTTGTCGCGTTTATTATAAACAGAGTCAAAATGAAGCGGAATCTTGAAGAGGAGCTCACATGTTCACTAACAATATTGCCAGATGTAATCCGTAATAACCCACTGTTACCACAGAAGGCTGCAGGCTGCAGCTCGTGCCACTTCCGCATCACGATAACGCAGCTTCATGCACCTTTGCCTACCCTTGCAAAGTGGTGCACTTATTCGTCTCTGGTAAATGTATTGGTATCGAATAAAGGCTCATTTTTAAACTATGGCATGCCAATCTCTGTCTCGACCGCAGCGCTTGCCACTAAATACTTATGGCAGTATTATCTAGATAGAAAATGGTTGTTACCTGATGACCGCTGTGACTGTGGGCGATTAGGTCGGCTACCGTTGAACCCACAAAGTCTGCCCTTGACGCCCTGCACAATGTTAGCACTCTTTATAGAAGCAGGCTCAAATTATCTTATGTGTGCCCAATTAAAGTCATGAGCCGAGCTCGATGTTGAGATATCGGTGTCTTCATCAATGACCACCAGCTCAGTGTGTGTGTCCGTAGATGGGCTTCGTTTTCCACAGATCCCCAACAAGTACGACGGCTGTTAAAAAAACCAGGCAAGCACAGCTTACTTAATCGCGTGTCAGTGAGATGTAAAACATGAAATAACACTGTCTCTCTAACCATATTGAACCCGCGTCGGCCGACTAGTTACAATTATTAATGCAGACATCCGTGCAGCAGCCTGCATTGTCCCTATTAATAGCGCCGTTTCTAGGGGGCGGGCACAGGTGATCAGCGCCACCCGTGCGAGGTTTGTCGGATGGTTTAACAGCAGCCTTTGCTTAAGAAATGGTGAGGTTATTTTTGGTTCACTAAAAAAAGGAAAAAGAAGAAGAAATGAAAAGCCAAGATAGCTAAGAAGCTAATGCACAACCATTCTTTTTGGAGCAGGTATTGTATCGACACTGAAGATAAGAAGCGTGACTTAGGGACTTGGTTTGGAGTAAATGACCTAGTTATAGGTAAAAGCTGTCACGACCTGGCTGAGTTTGTCCCCAGCCTATGTACAAACCGCGTACCCGTCTGTTGACATGCGCTAAAAGACACTACTGCTGGGGCGATAAAGCCACCACGCTCGTCGGCTTTAGCTCCTCGAATGCTTTGCAGTGGCAGCCGGTCTTCACCATGTCATGATCAAACTTGAGGGAGCCAAGGCCAGCTTGGTTCCGTACTTGCTGCTGCCATCGAGTGAAGACTCTGCCAGCGACGTGGCCGACTTTGAGAAGCGCCTCACCGTGCCGCTCATGTCGAAACCTTGAGCGATCAGATCCATGGAGGATGGCTGCATGCGTGACCTCTCTGACCCGAGAACCAAGAAAGAAGATGCTCGGGGCTACAACAATGCCCTCGAGTTTTTTCCGGCAAGCGCATGTGAATATTTGCATTGATCTACACCAAATAGATAGACATGACAAATTGTTTCAGCTGGATGAACAGGAACATGTCTACTACCCTCGCTATTACAAGAACATGGACGTGAACTCTGAGCACAGACTGTGAAATTCCTCTACTACTACGGGCTCAACTACATGACACCAAAGACATTCCCGACGGTGATTCCACACGACGCTGCCGGCCTGTTCCGCGCCGACCAAATCACCGAATAATACTACGACCCGACTATGCAGGTGTTTGTGCGCGGGCTCAACCTGTACATGGTGAGCCAGAACGGCAAGGTTAGCAATTCCAAGAACCCGCTGGTGAGATCGCCCAACAGATCTAAGATGGCCGTTGCTGGAATCACCTCGTCATCAGATCGTTTCGACGGTATCATCTTTGCAAATGGAACGCTTGATACCGTGCCGCATGGCTTTTGCTTTTCTCAGGCGTCATGCCCCAGGCTAAACTAAGTCTTAAGGCCCTGAAGACTTAACGTTTTACTGCAACCACCAACAAGGAAGCCCTCACTGAGAGCAACTAGTAAGATTTAGCCACCCAAACACCAAACGTAGTAACAGGCTTGACGGGAAGAACTGGAGATGAATTAATTTAACAATTATTTGGTCGAATAGCTTTCAAGTTTGTGCCCGTTGACTGAACCAAGTTTCCAGCCGCTGCAAAATAATCATCAATTGCTGGCAGAACATTCTGGCATCTACCAGTGGTAATGGACGTGATCTTTCTTGCCATCTGCTGTGGTGACATCCGTGCGCCGCGAGAAGCGAGTAGATCGAGCCCGTCGACGACAAGTTGAAAGTTGCCTTGGGTTTCGAGCGCATTGTGCGCCTGGCGAATGGAGGCGAGCCTATTCTGTCTCGGACCTTTGAGGAACATGCGATCCAAAACTTCCTTGTGTGTCAACTCGTCCTTTTCCGCTGATAATGCCCTAGACGCTGCCGCCTGAACTTGATTTCTGGGCAAGGATGTTGCCGTAGACAGGAACTGGGACACAATCCCAGTGTCTCTTTGCCATGACTGCTGGGCGTTGTCAATGGCGTTAGTGGAGGGCGGTCGGCCACCCTCAGTACCACCACCACCAATCAGGTCTGAAAATCCGGGGAATAATCCAGAAAAACCGTCGAAGAATGGATTACCTGCGTTGCTGCAGACAGAAAAGGTAGTGGCGAGTGCGAATACTTTTAGGTAATGCATAACTCCGATATATCATCCAATTAGGCGATGAGAGAGGTTGCGACCTTTCGGGGCGGTTTTTGGTGCAATAGTTAGCGTTAGGCAAATGCTGGAGTAGAATTCGCAAATCAAGCAGGGGATGAGAGCTCTGTATATAGGCGAATAGAATAATTAAGTATGTTAGTTAGTGTATCTGTAGGCAAGTAAAGAAGGTCCGCAGAAGTGGAATGATGAGCATAGGCTTGTCACGCGGAGACCCCGGACACGAACGCCAGACAACCTTCATCCTGCGACATCTTGGCGCGAAAATCTTGAAACATTTCTCACAACCTCGTCATTGAGTTGCCAGTGCGAATATTTGCGTGCATGTTCGACAGCGCAGACACAGCATGAGATGATAAAGGGAACCGCACCCATCGTCTCACATCCCAGCCTTTCTACATCTATTATCGACATTCCTGCCAATTCGTTCCCCAAGCCACATGATGTTGGTTCGGGCATGGGTTTATGGTCCACGTTCGATGGTAAACCATTATTCTGATGTTTCGTGCGAATAAGGCAGCGACGTGTTTCAGCAGAAGCTAGTCAGCTTGGCTCTGAAACAAGCTGGAAATTGTTTGGCACTATCCTCTTCAAGTTTGGCCACTCACACAATACGTGTTCGGAACGTGAAACAGGTCATCTAGACGGACTGCTAGGGGTTTATTCGGGCCCTCAAGCATCACCTTCAATCAGCATGCTGGATAATGTATGATGCTTAAAATTTTCGCCTCAACAATAGCTTTAGGCAGAAGCGTCGGCGACATTGCTCAATTCTCTTGCTTGTCTAGGAATAGCTGCATCAAATGCTTGTCGCAGGCTTCATTTCTTGCTGCGCGTCGCACCGTCTATGACGTAACACTCGCCTGCAGTAGCAACAGAGCCTCCACGACATCAGCATGTCCGGGCTCGACGGCTTGCTCAAGAGAGGCTGTACCACAGCTGTCAATCGCATTGAAATCGACACAATGACGAGAAGAAGCAGTTGTTTCATCTGCTGAGCTATTTAGCTTAGAAATGTAATCCACAATGGCAGATATGCCCCATTTCGCAGCCCCATGTAGAATAGAAAAGTCTGACAGTGCTCGAGTGCATGAAAAGGTGTTGAAGCCAATGTTGTCGGCTCGGCGATTCGACTGCAATAAATTTTGCATATACTTTGCGTATCACAAACTTCGTTTGTGTGTGTTGGGCGTGGTCTGCCTAGCTGTATGCTGCATAGGACCACATATTTGTGTGATCGTTACCATGAAACCGCTGGATGAGAACATCCAGGCACCGATAACAAAGCTCAGCATGAGCGTCCGGTAACTATACTGAGAAAACGGTGATAGCAAGGTTGGCTGGTGGGATCTTCTCACAAATTCGAGCTAGCTAGCACACTTGCGCCCGCTGTGTGTTTGTGTTCATGATTCTACATCACTCCGCATCGATGTAGATAGGTGTCTCCCCGGTTCACTTCTTTTCTCCCTATCGTGAGAGAAGATCCGTGCCATGCCATTCGAGATTCTCACTTTGGTCCAGGAAGAAGATATTCCTCGCACAAGGTCTTTGTATCGGTGTCGGTATGTGCGCCTGCTATCTGCCATCCATGGCTGTAGTTGGCTCGTACTGGAAAAAAAGGAAAGCATTTGCCAGGATTGGCTGCGTCTGGGAGTGGCACAGGCAGCATTTTGTTCTAGATTTGCTCGTGCAGTCCGGGTGCAAGGCTATATTGCTCTAGCATTCTCAATCGTCATTGTTCTCGTCTTTCGGCCACGTCTTCCTCCGCGCCAGGCCGGTCTACTCGTTGAGTGGCAAACATTCACGGAGCCTATATACGTCCTCTTCACGATCGGCGTTTTCCTAATATTTACAGCAGTGCATTTTTGCTTTTTCATCAACACATATGCGACCCTACGGGTAGGCCTCTCTCCGGAAGAAGCTGCAAACCTGCTTGTGATCATCAGTGCTATTGGCATCCTAGTACGACTAGTACTTAGATTCCTTGCCGACAGATACTTTGGCTTACTGCTCACTTTAATAATATTGACGATATTCCTCGCGATAATGTTGTTGGCCTGGATTGCCGTTCGCAGAGTCAGCAGTCTTTATGTGTAGTCTGTTTTCTACGGCATTGCCACCGGAGCAGTTCAATGAAGTCAGTATATGTCCCTTCCCATTAACGTTTACCTTTCACTTGCCCTATTGTCTGACTACGACTCGTAGGAGGGACCTAGCCATTGTACCTCGCGAATTGACTAACGATGTGTACTTCCAGTGTTGACTTTAGAGACACCATCGTCTTCTGCATGGACTAGGACCTTCGAAACACCTCTATCCAGTCCACTCCCGTTGTGATTGACGACTCGACCGTGCCGTCCATCGCCCTCGAGAGCGGCTACAACTCGACCTTTTACAAGATTTGTCAAGTCCCCTACCTTGCCTCTAGCCTGGCACGCTTGACTCGACGGCCAAGGAATGCAACGGCGTCCGAGCCCAGGCGCAACTGCAGCAGCTTTCCACCGCATCGGACACGTACAAGCAGCATGTCGACAAGATGTACCTGCACCGCTACCTGCTCAAGTTTCCTAGCATCAACGGTTGTGTCCGCAACCAAGCCACCGGAGACCACCCAAAAAGCATACGAGATGGCACCGACTACTTGAAGGACGACATCAGGAAGAAGCTGAGGGCCATAGGAGACGGCAGCGACGCCGAACCAGCCGCCAAGAATGTCCAAATTGCCCTCGACAACATCGACTCAGTCTGTGCCTGGGCCATGGACAGGAAGCTCCTCTGGGCATTTGAGCTGTACTGGTGGGTAGTGAAGTACTACCTGTCCAGCATAGCCGCCCCAAATCGCCGGCAGCAGTGCCATGCCGGGCACCATATCCCGCATGCTCAAGTCCCTTATGGGGACTTGTTCTCGAGAACGGGCAGACGAAAACGGTAAGTCGTTTCAGCAAGCGTTCAAACGGTGTTGTGCGCGTGTACATCATGACATCAATGATTCCGCAATTTGTCGACACCAACGGCGTGCCGAGCAATTTCGACAGCGTCCTCGAGGACATGCTCGGGGCTTTTACGAAACGAACAAGGATAGTCCGCTTGCCGATATGGTTGACGAGGACAACTATGCCAAGTTTCTCGCCGACGATGACTTTATCCAGGGGCAGTTCTTGCCAGTCTAGACATGAGCATGTTTTTGGCGGGAAGTCTGGGCAGCTGGGACGCTGTGGTCGAGAACTTACCGAAGAAGTCGGTCTGGTTCCAGAAACTCGCCCATGGAGCCGAAATGTCTGACACGTTCCTCCGCATGGCCTGCAGCGTCCTGGTTATCATGCCGCTGCTGAGCGAGTTTGGCGGCGGATGGTCTTCCATGACAGACGAGCAGAGGGCCGCGATGATCAAGACGCTACTCGAGCTGGGCGTCACATTTACCATCAAGGGCATTCAAGGGACTCTCAGGCTCAAAATCTTTCGGGACGACCTTGGCGGGTTTACCGATTGCTGCAAGGCGTTTTTCGGCTTCGAGAGCGTCATCAAAAGACTTCCTTCTACTGCAGAGCGGGTGAGTCTTGAAGCATCTTTCGTTTTGAATATTCGGTGAATGATCACTATCAACTGACAGGCGATAGACGGAGAGCGAGCTGACGCAGCGACTGCTGCGCACGCTGCAAGAGATCATGGAAATGACGGGCGAGGCAGTCAGCTTGATCATGAAGAAAGTTGAAAATTAGTCGGTGGCAGCCACAAGTAGGATGTTGGGTCGGGGCATCGAGATCAACCCCAAGTGGTATGAGGAGGGATACAGAATCAAGCAGTCGCCACCGGACGCGAAACGGAGCCGAATTATATCTTGGCGTGAAAGTATTAAAGGAAGACGTGGCCCCAGATAAAAGTTGCTGCGCCGCCTCGCGCAGGGATCGAAATGGGCCTAACCATGGCTCGCAGGACGAGGGGGAAGCTCGTTAAGTTAGCAGATTTATGTAATAATTGCGATTTCAGTTTATAAAACTATCCAATAAGCTGTTAATTAAAAGAATGGGAGGAAAGACACTGACTGGAGGGTCTCATCAGCTCTCTCAGCTTTCGAGTTCCCTTATCATCGCAGCTTGTTACCTGCTAATCCATCTGAAGCTGCTTCATAAAGTTGATACTGTAGATTGGCTTTACCCGATGCTAGTTTGAATCTACCTTCGCGTTAAGACTCAGATACCTTGGACATATGCGATCAAATCTACGTAATGATATTGCTGTTGAAGATACGCGTATTTCTAGTGACGTAGCCTTTATAAGAGGCCTGGGTGGTGGCCTAGGCAGCGGTCGCCCTTCGAGTTTACGGACAGGGCGGGCAACTGCCCTTCGTAGTTACTAATCCCTGACCTCTAGGGTGATTTTACGAAGTAAATGCCGCTTAATAAAGAGCTTTTTCATCAGCGCTAGGTTGGCAACTTTCTGCTTACCTCTCTGTGCTTGTTTTTCCCATATCTTAATGTCGTATGGCTTAGCCCAACTTAGCGGAGATTACTAAATAAGTCGCCTGATAGCGAACAAAAAATATTGTTGACCTGCTTTGTCAATAGTTACCTTAATAGCTATACGGCTACGAAATAAATTACTCGAAAAACTGAGAATTATTGTAGCTATAGAGTATGTAACTCGACTTCCAAGTCCATTTACTCTATATAGGTCGCGGTGTGTTCGAATAGCAAGCAGTCGAGCGGCAATGTTTTTTGTTACTAGTAACTACTTTTTTGTTACTAGTACTCACAGCAGCTAGCGTAACGCCCTAGGTACTCAGACAGTCAATCATCAAGAGTCTTAGGTACAGTAAAACGGGGAAGATAGCAAGGTACATAGCAAGCGGCCAACAAAAAGCATGGCCGATTCTCTTCCAGGCACTTTCCCAACAAGTGGCTATGTTTCTTGGTGCCCGCTTGATAGGCGAAATGATACCAGAATATCATATTACCCGCTTTGACTGCTGCGGGGCCGTGGAGCCAAGCAATGCAGTGACGATCTTTCAGGCCATGCAGCGTATAAGACCTGTCGAGTAGGGACCCCGAATTTCGCAACGAACCTTGCAAGATAGATATTGCCTATTGAGGTATTTCGTGGGTCTAGATGGGCCAATCAGGGCCAGGGGAATCATCGAAGTCACTCTCTCACAGTGACTATCAAAAAACCACCTCCAGCGCGCCTCCAGCGTGCCTAGCGTCGTGCCTCTAGCGAGTCTTCGATGGCGCCATTGAGAGTGCTTTTGGGGTTCTCTCTTTGAGCGTCTCGCGTACCTTTGAGCGTGCCTCAAAGTGTGTGTGTTAGGAGTGGAAAATGGTGGAGGATGAGAAGTCCTGTTAGGGGGTGCATAGCCGTTGTGTGGCTACGTCGCAAGATTCAAACTCTACGTTGCAAAATTCAGCCCTCGTCGAGTAGTTATGAAATGAGACAATCTACTCTACTAAGACCAGGGCTATTGAGTTATTTATGTATTGACCTATAATAAGCTGCTGGCACACAAGAATGCCGGACGTATACGCTTCTTCAAAGTGGCGATAGTCTGTCAACAACGTCGGAAGTTTGACATGGAATCTTTCTGTGAACGATGGGCCGTAATCCGGCCAGCCTGCGAGAAAGTATTTGATCTGTGGTAGATAAGAAAATATATATATTCTAGTGTACGTTCTTCAAGTTTTGTATTTGCCATACCAGAAATGAAACCTTGACATTTATAACCATTTGACCAAAATGCAAGGTCAATACTACTTATCGCCTTTTTTAGCGGCCATCTTCTTCTTGTTTTGCCATGTCCACGGAGCGCCTCCATCAGCGACTCCTGGGAGTATAATAGCCAGAGCGCCCGGGAAGCCACCCTTTGGATGGCGTGGTGAAACAGGAAAAACTCGCGACGGAAAGCCGGGCAGGTCTCCCATCGACATCCAACAAGCTGGTGGAATGTGAGCGCGAGGCTTTCAGCTCCTTGATCAACTAACACCTGAGCAGCTTGAAGCAGGAAGCAGTCTCTGGACGCACACCAAAAACCCAGGTGGAACTAGAGATGTCACGCAGTATGTGTCGACCAGTATGTCGCTTACTGGTGCCATCACCTTTGCTGTTCGACCTTCGCCAGAACACGCGCAAGAGGTTGGCTATCTCTATCGGATCCGCACCAAATGGGCTATGGTTGATGTGAACTTGTCTTTGGAAAATATTTCTCCCTACCCAGCCCAACAAGAACAAGCTGCCGTTCAAGGGATTCCATGGGAACAAGTCCTAGGCTGGTACGAGGTACGTGCCGCCGATCTAAATCGCATCCTGGGTGCAGAGGATCCTATCAGCCAGTTGGGCCGCTTCACACGGAATCCCGACTTTCGTCCACACTCAACAGACCCTAGCGGCGCCCAGCCGCAGCTTGCTGGGCTACAAAATGCTGTTGAAGGACGTCATGGAGCCTGGGAGGCATATGTAGGACAGTCTGCAGCCAACAATCTGAGGCAGTTCATCAGAGAACCTGGACCCGAAACAGAAGCAGCAGATCAGACCACACTTAGCAGCCTCGACTGGTCTGCGGTTGAGATCCCGGGTCATCTACGAACAGCCTTGGGCCAGGGCGCTGCAAGTGCAGCGCAGTGTGCCATGGCACTGACAGCAGTTGTCGTGTCGTGGCGACACGATGAGCTGAAAAGATCTATTCAATTGCACAAAGTAGACCGCCGTGATACTACCAGTATGTCAAATTATTCGACAAAGCTGTACCCGATCCAACACAGGATAGGCAGTTTCAACAAGAAAGTCTGTGGTAGACTTGCGGCTGCAGTCAAGGACAAGGTCGACAATGAGAAACCTACTGTTGAAGTGTGCGACAAGCCACGATCCGGCGGAGAATGCGTTACTATAGCGACACCTCCCCAATCTTGCGGTATGTTTTCTTCGACCAGTGCCTATTGATAACGTAAACTGCTCGTGAAATTAGACTTTTCTTTTGCTAATCGAAATATCTCAATAGTGCCTGTTTCTCCGGAATGGAATGACAGGGCGTCTGCGATTCGCCTCAGCGCATTCGCTGGACTATGCCAATTCTTTTTGTAAGACTTTTCAATACAGTTGGACAATTCTGTCCTGACTATTTTTATCTTTTACAAACATCAATGACACTGGAACTAATAACCTATTAGTGACTATAACTGCGCCGGCGCGTCATTTCAAACCTCTTTTCCAGGCAACGATCGTTTAGACGAGTTATGAGGGTCGTTTTGACAACATGATTAGTTCCATTCGTTGTGACAACACCAGCCCAGAACCTCAGATTGAAGGGCCACCAATTATTGAAATAACTGAGCCGGATGTCTGCGTCGCTAAACCCCGCCCATTGGCCGAGATACTCTGGGTCATGATTAATGACATCGATGGGGAATCGCCAGGTGACCTCTACGGCAGCATCCATGCTACAGACGACTTTGGCCTTCAAGTATTTTACAATGTTGAGAAAGCTGATTCCGTGTCTGTCGAGCCGCGAGACATGATCTGTTTGCGCACATCTCGGCCTCTTGCGGCGAATGGGAATTTCATCATCGACCTAGATCTCTGGGACAGAGACAGGGACGCGTCTCCGCATGACCAAGTTAACAAGGGCCAGATTTTATGGAAAGCGCACGATCAGGCGAACGAGTATGACACGCCCATTCAGAAGGAGATTAGCGGCGAATACGGCAGGGCGACCGTGGACTATATCGTGATGAGCAGTGCGACAAAGGCGGTGATCCAGGTAATTATGCTCGACGGAGACGGAGAAAAACCTGCCGACGTCTTCGGGAGAGTTAGAGTATCCAGCCGCTTTGTCCAGCACGATCTATTCAACAAAGAGAGCGGCAATAGCATTGAAGTATACCCCGATACAATCATACCGTTATCGAGGGCTATAATGGCCGTTCAGATGCTCGATACCCTCAAAATTCATGTGGATCTTTGGGACCATGACTCTGACTGGTCTCCCAACGACCAGATAGCGTACGGAGTTGAAGAATTCCGTCCACAATTGTCGGGCTCAGAAAAAAGGCAAGTTTCAGGAGAGTACGGCAAGGTTGAAGTGTCAGTTACCTGGGGAGTAGACCAGCCTCAGGGGTGCTAATCATCTATAACCGGGAATATGAGAGATGCACGGATTTTAAATAGACTTTTGAATATTTCGACTTAGATCTAGCTCCGAATTTGATTTGATTTGGAATGAGAGAATTGTAATTTGATTTAATCAACTTGACTCCTTTAGTCCTTTAGCAATCCCAGGACAACTGACCCGAGGTTTTATATTCGCCATACACGCGTCGCATACCTAAAATGGTAGGTGTGATGATAAGCTTTAGCAGACGTCTAGTACGTTTGCACATTAAATGTGCGACCGTAACCGTATACTAGTTAACTTGCTAGTTGTGAACTTGGCGGATTTTCAAAAATTGGGGATTGTGACAGAAATGTCCATTTCGTCGCCCGTAGGTAGATAAAGATACTAATAAAACAGACGGAAGCCTTCCATAGCTCGCCATAGAGTGACAAAACCATTGGTTAGCCTTCTGAATTTACGCCCTCAGCCTTCCTGCGCCTCATTTCAATTATTCTCTCCTGCACGGAGTCGTCTTAATTTTTTTCTCGTTAACTAGTCGTACCCGGGGAGCTCAGCCCTAGTGCCAACTGCGGCAAGCCCAGCGACTGCTACAAGAATCCATCCACTTGTCTTTCTATACACCGCCTTTCAAGGAATGTGATGCATCTCTAGTTCCACGGAACATCTACTTAGTGATTATATAAGTATTAGTTTTATATATTACTTACATTAATATAACTATTTCATTGATGCCGTGATCTTGAGCTTTCTGAGTACTGGTGACTCGTGACTAAGGGTACATCGAAGAAGAACCCACGAGGCTAGCCACGGCAGGCTATAGCGGGCTTAATAACAAAGTACCTAGATACAGTCTATCCCCTATCAGTACAGCAGCTAGTAAATATAGTTAGTAGCCAGTACAGCTAGTACAGCAGCCAGTATAGTAGCTAGTATAGCAGCTAGTATGGCAGCTAGAACAGAAGCCAGTATAGCTAGTATAACAGCTAGTATAGTAGCTAGTATAGTAGCTCGTTTCATTATCTGTGTAGGTACGTACATATGGGTCATGATCTACTCGCGTGGCTTGGAAGAAATTCCAAAATGTCCGCTTGATATTGATAAGATTATAATGTGATGCTCCGACAGCCGTGCTGTGCCGTATAGCCCGACTCTTTGCAACGAGATACTCCCGTGGATGCAAGAATGCGGGGCTGATCGGCCGGGGCGTAGGCTTCCCTTTCATCGGACCGATGGCCGGAACATTTCTTGGAGTTAAGACGCTGATTCCTCCGAGCGGTCATGAGCGCCGCTGGCACAGGTAAATTTGATAATCCCAAGAACTCTTTTACCACAACTTTTAGAGCTGTTTTAGCTTATCGCATGATCGGTAACTCGAAAAAATGACCACACAGGAAACCCACGGGATTGCGACTGAAGGTTGATTCGTCTTCTTCAATGAGCTTGGGAGCAAGATAGCTAACGCGTGGAAAGTCAGAACTTGTGGCATGTCAGGCCGCCGTCTTTGAATGGGCAGAAAGCTTTGATAGTAAAGATTGGACTCGCCTTGCGGAATGTATCGCTCCGACCCTCTACGTATGTGATCCCCTTAACCCGCAGTAGCGCATACTGTGTCTGACGAGCATCGCCAGGTTGACTATCGTGCTGTAATGGGCATGATTTGGGAAACCATGCCAGCTGCTGATTTTGTCAACTTGGTAACCGCGCCCGCATTCCTGGGCAATCCGTCCATCAAGACACAGCACTTTATTGGTGCTACAAAATGGGTCAAGACCAGTCAGAACGAGATTATAGGTCACCACCAGATGCGGGTCGCTCATCAGAGGTATAAAAATGCAGACTTGAAAGAAGTCTTGCACCAAGGTCATGCTCATGGCAAAGCAACTATTTATTATCGTTTTGTCGATGGTACCTGGAAATTCGCAGGCCTCGTACCCGAAATTCGATGGTCTGAGCACGAATATGAGAAGATCTTTCGCGAGGATTAGGTGATATGGCCAAATTAGCTATGGCTAAAGAATACTGAGTCCAATTTATAAATACATCGACATCTATCTTTAATCGCAGTCTCGCGCCAGTCGTCTTAATAGCCGATCTTTGAAGTGACCGCAATAAGAGCTGCAACAAAAGGCAGTGTTGCTCTTACAGCGTGTCTCTTCATCCATAGATCCATGATGTAATTTAGCCTCAACCTACTTCCATCCACAAACAATTGTCGATCTCGAAGCTTGAGGTTGTATTTGTTATCTTTCATAATAGATGCGGCGGTGTCTAGTCGGAAGATGAATGCTCTTTCCCACCATGCCACTTGCACGAGAGTGAAGCTGGCAAGAGCAAAGCGCCACCACTTTTGCGATTCAAGGATTTCTGGATTCTGTGACTTAATAAAAGCAATCAATGCCAGCAACACAGCGATGAAAGCGTTCAAAGGCTCAAGCCAAACCCCGCCCCGCCGAGAAGTTTCTTCAAACTGATTGATTGCGCTGACCGTCGGATTGAGTTTAATGATAGGGACTACCCAAAGATTGAAGCACCAGGCTATGCCTAAGCTTCAAGATTAGAAAAACTTCTGTTGACCATCATGAAAGGGTCCACACCGGAGAGATAAAATAGAAATATGATAGTAACCCACTCGAGGGCGGGAAGAATCGATTGAAGGCTCTCCAGAATAGGCATCTCTGCATTTATCGCGCACTTTTTTCTGCTCTGAAAGTAAATGCAACATGCAGCAAGGTTTTGTTATGAGAATTTCGGCATATATGCTGCTAGGACGGACGAATCGCCCCGAAATAGAGCGATGTATACGACGGCACCAAAAGTAAGGCCACCATCAATGGGGGAAAAAAAAAATTCAAAGTCGCGCAAAAAAGGAGAATTTATAAACATGGTCAGCTTGACTATGAAAATATTTGGACAATTTACTCTCGAGGTTCCATCTTGCAATACGCCGGAGGCAGAGCAAACTTCTCCTCTGAATCTAATTCAGCGCCCATATCCTGTCTCTGTGCAGCATGAGGATCAGCCTTGCCATCTACATCACAGCTGGTCCATTTGTAAGTAGCCAAAGCATGAGCAATCAAAATGTTTTGCTGCAACTTGCCCCAGCGTTTGCCGGCACATGGATGCATACCTAAACCCCAGCCAAAAACTGTCAAAAAGAGTTAGAAACATAATCGAACCAATCAGCTTGCATCTAACTCACATCCGTATGGCTCTTTTTCGAATTCTCGACGCCCCTCTGCAAAACGCATGGGATCAAATTTGCGCGGATTGGGGAATAGCTTCGGGTCAAAGTTGAGTTCGGTTGAATTCCAGACACCATAGGCACCTGCAGGAATGACCTCATCAGATCCTGGGATGAGAATAGCCTGAGATGACGTATTCAATCTTCCAACAGAAAATGATGTCCAGACCCGGATAATTTCATAGATGCACAGGTCGAGCACTGGGAATGCTGTCTCCCATGCTTTGAGAGGGACATACTTCAATTGCTCAACCAGAGGCAGCGATTGGTTGGTACAATGCTCCTTAGCGACAGCATAGACCTCTCGGTAGACCTTTTCTTGCCATTCTGGATGCACGGCCATGGTGTTGATGAGCTGAGGGAAAATAATGTGTGCATTAGTTGTCGTAATGAAAGTGCCACTCGCGCAAAATTCAGTAATGAACTCCTCGGGATCTCCGTTATCGATCATTGTTTGGAGTGCATCGTCGTTGTACTTGGAGCCATATTTCTTGCGCTGAGCCACCAGCTTTTCCACTGTTTGGCGGAGACCGCGACGCGCAAGGCGACGGCGAATCATACTCGGTTCGATAATCCAATGTCGAAAAGCGTAGAAAGGGCTGTAAGAATGCAAAATGACTTCAAGATGAGCGGCGGTCTTGTCAAATAGCTGCTTGTCAACTGCAAAGTCGTCGGCGAAAAAGAGTCGAGTGCTTTGTTTAAATACTGTTCTCCACAGGTCTGGTGCGTTGACAACTCCATTCGGGCTCTCTGGCAATAATGCCTGAAAATCCAAGCGTGCATCTTCCAGCAAGCCAGGGAGAACCCTTTCAATTCGAGCTGTTTTCAAAAGGCCGAGCAAGGTGCGTAGGAAGTGTGTATTATTGCGAGCTCTTTCTCCAGTCTGCTGGAAGATTTCGTGGATTGGGGGCCAAAAGTGCATTCCAAACGCCAGCAAGCTCTGAGCCGCGACAAAGTCAAGACTGGGATGATCCAAGAGCATTTTACGCGCGGCAGGGCCAGAGATACCGACGATATGAATCTTTCCCTGCCAGAAGCTAAAGTTTCCAGTTCTAGTTTGTTTAAGTGCATCTTTCCAAAAGGACCTGATTACATGGTTATCATCAAGAGCGTCTGGAATAATAAGGGGAGTTTATTACCATTGGCGTGTGACAAACCCTATTGAACCGAGAATTGGAACCGTGTCAGAAATGAAAGCTGGGGATCTGGGATGGACTTTTGGCCTGTAGGCTTCATAGCACACAAAAGTCACAAACGCAACTAGCACTGTCGTAATGCCGACAGTCGTGGGGGATTGAAAATATGTGACAATTGGGTAGTCAGGACCCGGATTTGGATATGGGACCCCTGATAGGACATTTCCGTTAACGTTTGCCAGGAAGCCCATTTCAGCGGTGAAGATCAAGGACAATTATGTCTCTTACTAGGGTCTTGGGCCGAATTTGAATGGTAATCAATGTTCATGAAATAGGGTATTAATATTTTCCGCAGGGCCGGAACGATTCTAGCGTTCGGCGCTTTTCCTTTATTAGCCCGATTCATATACCAGCAGGTTTGAGCGGTGCATATGGATATATTCCGGTGACAGGAAACTCGTGTCAGAGACTTACTCTAAAAAATCCATGAAATTGCATTCTGCATTCGCACTTTGCAGTATAGTAACTAACTTGGCTTGTACCAGTAGCAACATGGGCGACGGTCTCGAAAAGGTTGCGCAAACACTGGCCATAGTAGTGTCCGCGTCGTTGTCAGGTTTGTGGATTGAATGAGCAAGTATTTTATTTTCTTCTCTATTTTGCTAAATCACCCGACAGGATTCATAATTTGCTTCAGTCATGCCGGCGTACCGACACTTAACGTGGCACCGATTGATGTGCTGCTTCGACAATTCGGCGTCATGTACTCCATAGGCAAAAGAACCTCGCCACCAATCGCTATGACAGCTGCCATTTGCAATGGATTTCTGGCTCATAGATCGCGAAATACTCAACAGCGGATTGTGGGAGGCATTACCCCCTTTGCACTCTACAGCACTGCAGTAGTGCTGGTGCTGGCCATCATCCCTTACACTCTCTTGGCCATGGAGTCTCGAGCAAACAAAATGCTACTGGACCTTGGCGATCAGGTAAACAAGGGGCTTAATACTGAGGCACTGAAACCGGTGGAGAATGATGTGAGAAAAACCTTGATTGTGTGGAAGGCGATGAATGCGACAAGAGCGTTGTCTGTTGGTGTTGGTGCATTATTGACAGCTATTGCAACCATTTTTTGCTAGGGAATTATTCCATTGTTTGAGCCGCGTTGCAAGTCCATCTTACCAAGCAATATTTCATCTTAGCCTCTAATGCAATATCCGTGGCCTAAAGTACCAGCAGCTTTCAGGCACTAGGTACATTTAGGCAGGCTTTTTTTTAAAGGCTGAAACAAAATTTGCATTCTAAACATATGTATTTCTTTTCGTGCTACAAGTCCATTGCAAAGCTGATGTTTAGCGTCTTCTTCTTAAGCAGCTCCACCATCTAAGGTAATCACCTTGCCATTTACCCATTCGCCCTCCTTGCTCGCAAGAAAGCCAACAACGCGAGCTACATCCTCTGGGAAACCATTTCGGTGCAAAGGGGAAGCAACGGCAGCCATTTGCTGGCGCTCCTCGGCGGTGTATCTCTCTCCATTTGGTATGTAGTGATGCGACACCTCGTGGAACATGTCCGTGACAGTTCCTCCTGGAGCCACAGCATTGACGGTGATCTTTTTGTCCCCACAATCTTTGGAGAATATGCGAACGAATGAATCAATCGCTCCCTTGGAGCCAGAGTAAAGAGAGTGGCGTGGCACGCTGAAGTCTTTGGCCGTGTTGGACGATGTAAGAATAATGCGTCCACCTTGAGCCAAAACTCGGTACGCTTCTCTTGCAACGAAAAATTGGCCACGCGTGTTTAGACTGAAAACTCGATCAAACTCTTCTTCTGTGACATCTTTGAGGTGGCCGAAACTAACCACGCCAGAGTTGCTAACAGCAATGTCCAGGCGTCCAAAATGTTCGATAGCTTCATCAAACAACTTCGCGGTTTGGCTCACATCGCGAATGTCGGCCTTGAAAGCCACGGCATCTGAGCCATTAGACTTGATCTGCGCAACCACTTTTTCCGCATCTTTGACGCTGTTGGCATAGTTGACAACGACTTTGGCGCCCAAACTACCCAGATACACTGCGATAGCAGCACCAATGCCCCGCCCCGATCCAGTCACTAACGCGACTTGACCATCCAAGCGATGGGGTATAGTAGTAGTGCCTGTCATATTTTCAATATTCGTTGATAGTAATAGATGAGAAGATAGAGGACAGTCGAATAATGAAAGAAGGCTTGGAAAGTCAATGAAGCTATAGCCTTATAACTTCAATCGGTTAATAAAGCACATCAATTTAGCCTACGGACCTGCGGTACTGCTTTAAATACCAAAATCCTTCCTCTATTCATGTGTATTCGTTACAAATATTCCGGGGCGAGGGGTCTTCGGCGTAATTGGTGTCAGCCATACGGGCCGAAGCTGTCTACAGAAAGCAAACCAAGGCTCACCGGCTCTAGAACGACTTTTTAAATCCCAGGGACCAACTACGCCAATCAGGTGTATGTAGTCCTAAATCATCGCTGAAAGCAATATCAAACCCAGAGACTTGGTTTGCTTGACAGAGTGATCATTTTTTCAAGTACAGGTTTGCACCTGCACCGACCGACGGCAATGAACGAAAACAGCGTCAGCGACCCTCCGCCTTGTTACAGTATCCTAGGTGCAACCGGCAATTGTGGCACTGCACTTCTAACCATCTGCCTTCAAACGCCAAATGTGCGGGTGAAAGTTTATTGCCGCAATCGGGAAAAGCTGTTTCGAATAGTTCCGGAATCGAAAGATAATGATCGCGTGGAGATATTCAGCGGAAGCATTCTGGATGCCGATCTTTTAGGGAAGGCAATGACGGGTTGCAAGGCCGTATTTCTTACTGCAAGCACCAACGATAACATTCCTGGGTGTCACATCAGTCAAGATCTCGCCAGGACTGTGATCAAAGCGCTTGAAACGATGAAAAAAATTGCCACAATTCCGAAACTGGTTCTTCTCTCGTCCGCTACGATAGATCCTTGGCTCAGCCGAAAGCATCCCTGGGTCAACATGATCGTGAGAAGATCGGCGTGTCATGTTTACAAGGACCTGGAACTGGCTGAAGCATTCTTACGGAAGCAAGAAGAGTGGGCACCCTGTGTCTACATTAAGCCTGGTGGGCTTTCTGTTGATGTGCAGCGAGGCCATCGACTAACACTAGACGCAGAGGAGTCGTTCGTATCTTACCTGGACATTGCTGCCGGAATGTTGGAGGCGGGGACTGATGTTGAGGGCAAATGGGATAATAAAAACGTTGGCGTCATCAATGCCAATGGAAAAGCAAAGTTTCCAGCGGGGACACCAATGTGCATTATTTTAGGCCTCCTGAGGTTTTATTTTCCTTTTCTTCATCCGTATCTTCCTGTCAACGCTGGGCCAGCATGAAAGACTTGGGTTGCTGTCGTTTAGTTTATAATTTTTTGCCGTTTCGCAACTACTAATTTCGTCCCAACCACACTTAATTTTTTTTTTTTCAATTACTACCAACCGCAACAACTAAGTAGACACGATTCTTCCCTTCCTTTTATGAACAAGAGCTCTTTCTAAAGGGTGCCCAGTACCTTGATAGCAATACCAGCCCTCGACTCATCTAGACAGCCAATTAAGTATTCTTGCGTAATTCTGCCGTCTTTCTCCGAGACACCGTCTGCCAATTCCAACTTGAGCCCGGCAATAATAGCAGCCAATGTGAGATAAAGCTCACTATATGCTAGGTTCATGCCGAGACAACTACGCGCTCCTTTGCCAAAAGGAACGAGACATGCTTTCGCAGTATTTACTGCCTGAATCTCGTTCTCTGTCGCATTTTCAGGCAGCAAGTAGCGCTCGGGCCGGAATGCGAAGGGCTCAGGGAATATCTCTTCGTTATTGTGTACAAGATATAGCGTTTGTGAGAATGTTACCCCAGCAGGTATCTGCACAGGGCCATTCTTCCCATTCGGATAAATAAGCGTCTCGTTTGGGGCAATCCTACCGAGGCGCCCGGCTACGCCGTGGGCCATTCGGAGACCTTCGCTAAGCACAGCCGAGAAATATGGCAGCGCTTCGAGTTGCTTTGTCGGTGGCAATGGAGCATCATATGACGGGATCAATAGCCTCAACTCACTCAAGACTCGCTCGTAAATTGGAGGATTAAGCAGAATGTGAAGCAGGGTAACCGCCAAGGCACGCCCAGTAGGCTCACCTCCTGCTGCGAACATAATCATAACCTCCGCACTGAGCCTGTTGAATTTTTTCTCTTTTTCTGGGGCGGTAGGGTGGTTGATAAGAGTTTGAAGAATGGTGCCATCGTCCTTTTCTTGCGACTTCTTAGCGTCCTCAAAAGCCATGCGTGTGAGGTCTGTAAGTAGTTCTTGAAACTCTTTCCCAGCTGCCATCTCAGGTCTTGATTTGACCATCCAGTCCGGCAGCATTATCATCGCACGGGCAATGAAAGGAAAGGCACGAGCAATTGGGCCGAATTTTGCGCTGTTGCGCAGAGCATCATTATACTCCCTTGCCATGTCTGTGCGATCCAACGCACCGATAGATTTGCCAAGAGTATACTCAGATATGATATCTAGTGGGTGATTAGTTACGGAGCTGTACACATCTTGCTTTTGTCACAAAAACACTTACCTAAGGTCAAAGCGCCTGTGGCGTTGCTGAAATCAATTGGGGCACTTCCCTTTTCCTTGCCGGCAGCGTATTCAAGAAGCCTTTCTCTGAGTCGGATCACTTTTTCTTGGATTTTCACTTCCAGATCTCGGACTTTCTGCTTCGAAAAGAATGGTGCTAACATGGAACGACGCATCCGGTGGTCATCATGGGACAATGTAAAAAAAGTGTTGCCGTCCCCATATTGCTCAAGGCCCTGCGCCCATCCGAAATGGAGCTTGCTTTTGTCTCTCTGACGAGCGATCGAACCGGGATAGCACGAGCTGTAAAACGAAGGGTCGTCAATATGAACTTCATCTGGACCGATCCTGCCGCCATGGTCAAGTCAGCTAGCTTTTACTCCCAAGCATTGACTTAAAGCCTTTGACTAACCGGACGATCGGGCCATATATCTTGTGTAATTCAATACAGCGAAATGCGAATTGTCCTTGGTAAGGCCAAAGATCCCAAAATGCTTGATAAAAGTATGTAAGCGCAGCCAATTTTGGACCTGGAATATGTGAGATGCGCGAAAAGAAGAGGAGGCGGATCACGCCAGTAACATGATGTGCAATAAAGAGGGCTGTGCCCAGAGCCATTAGGAGCTCGCTGATTGAATACATTATGATGGCTAGTAGAGGAAAAGCCTAGAAACGGCCATTCGAACCAGATTCATTCGCATACGAATAAGACTAATTTAGTATTTCATAGATTTCGAGATTTATCCGAAATACCGAAGATTTAGCCCGATATATCATCCTAGCAGCATTATAATATATACTTCTAAATAAAGTACTATTAATATT